>JAPMAG010002205.1:0-11387 GCA_036584685.1 Rhyacophila sp. Rhy_31_5
CTCGATAGCGTCACGAATTCCATCTTTGAGGTCTTGAATCGACGCTGGGCTGCTGCACACTACGCCCGGGTAACTTTTCTAATCCAAAACTTCGAGAGGAAGATGTAGTATGAGTAGCAAGTTCTGGTCTATTTTTGTTGAGCAACCATTTCTCTTCTAAATCATCAATTATACTCCATGTAATATTATAATTTGAACTTTATGTAACACGTAGAAAGATTAAAAATTCCCTATGCGTTCGAACGACCTTCCCCACGGCCCGCCAAACGGCAACTAATTTTGCGAGCGCTATAGCGCTCGTGGCACTTTTGCATTTGCACCACAGATATTATCGAAATTAAAATCGGTAAAGAATTCAGTATTCAATATACACCTTGCATGACTTTCACATCTATTTGTGAATTTTTGGAATTTTGCATTTCAAAATGGTCAAAATACGGTAATCTCTATAAGATATTTAATTAATATTTGGATATCTGGATATCTGTCCATTTTTAGTTACACAGTTTAAAAATATACAAATAATACTGACTGAATATTTAGGAAAAACGATTGTCGATTTATTATTGATTTCGTGTTGATGTGTTCTCAAACCTATAAACAAATCGTACCCCAGAGAACTTGGTGAAATATAACTTCAGTAATCAGAACAATATATTGAAATACCGCTTATATGTTGTACAGTAATGTGTGTTTTATTTTTAAGAACATCATTCACATTTATTTTTTTCTTAGAGCATTTTTACATGTTCTAAATACATTTTATATGTAGGAATCTTTCTGTTTCTAAGAATAACTTAATATATAAGTAAATCTCGTAGCATTTATTTCGAAAACTTAAATTTAGGATAACCGAACGCTAAATTATTATATTATGATAATTATTGTATTACAGTAAATTTATTTACAAAAAGTATTCCAAATAATAAACCCTATTTGAACAATGTTACATATTATATTTTTAAAAATTATGTACATAAAAAAAACTGATTAAAATACGTATTCATAACAGCATTCAGCCTATTTTTCTTTTCTTCCTTTCTTATTTTTGTATTGAACGTGTTCCAAAGTTATTCATATTCTTGAGTCGACATTTGACTGCTTTGAGAAAAACCAGATTAGTTCATCTCTCCAGAGTGAGTTTTTTTAAGTACGGTTGCACAATTACTGCGTGAAAGTTTTTTCATTAATCTAGCTTTAAAATTTAAATTTTATTAAATGTATGCATTACATACTATTGTTGTATAATGTTTATTTGATGCATAAATCATATATACGAGCATTTTAATGCTTGGTGTTTAACACGCATATACATATATACTCCTTCAAAGCTAATTTTGAGCGGACGCATATGCGCACACATACTTTTTACAGGTTAATCGTATGCTTTTATTTGGTAACTTTATTTTTGTTTTATTGTTATTGGTATTTATTTATTGATCGATTTTTAATGATATTCAACTCGTTCATACATATTTTTTAATTCCATATCCACCGAGATGGAGCACGTGGAACCTTTATAGTGTGAAGACTTTTTTAATAGTTGCATATTATTAGCCTGATTATTTTGAGTTTGTATCCTATCTACAAATGCAAATTGACAAATTTTTGTATCTCTGTGGGATCGAATTGCAACCCGTATGTGATCCCAGTTTAATAAATAAAAAATAAATGAAATCTTCACGGGAGAGTTTACAAGTTAGGCGACACACTATCAACTTTAGAATTCTCAGCAAGTATAAATGAATAAACACACTTGTTTTTATCATTGAGCGGGTGAAAATCTGCTTCCTTGAAGAAAAATTAAATGTACCGGGTATGTATGCTTCACGACTCCTGAACATCATTGGGTATACTGCAACAGGTAAAGATGTTAAATCTCACTATGTTAATGATTTAACAAAGATTTTCGTATGAATAAAATTTAGTCCACTGCAGATTTAAGCCTTTCCTAGTAAATTGAGTTCACTTTTTAGACAAACAATGCCTGCGATGATGCCTCAGTTAACACGATATAATATTGCAGTCGTTACAAAATACTAAATAATTCAATGTTTATTTTCTTTTAATGAGAAACGCAAATTGCTCCACACAAAAATATTTCTGTCTCCACAAATTTTCTTCAAGAATTCGCACCATATATAAATACATTAAAATACAGTAAATAAAAGACAAAATTTGATTATTAAGCATTTATTGATACCATAAAGATGTTTGTTCTTTGTAAAATAATTAAAGGTATATTTTATCGCCACATTCAAACTCAATATTTTAAGTTAACAATATTTACAATACGATTCGCGATAATGATCTTAAAATATAAAATAAAAATGAGACTAAGATGAGGATGGCTGAGATGAAAACTTAATAATGAAATTATAAAAAAGAATACTCTAAAACTTTCTTAGCGTAGCGAGTGTCGCAAACGATCTGTCATCCGTTTCACAATGAGAACGTTTGTAGGAATTAAATAATATCAAATGCAAAAAAACTTTATTACCAAAACTGATTATTAACCCCGTTCTGCTTCCGAGATTGATTTCACTTTATCATCTTAGAAAGGTCAACACACTAAAATTCGACAGACAATTTCTCACAGTTAAAATATTTCAATACTCAATAGAAAAAAATTATTAATCAGACATTAAGAATTGACGACTCCAGTTATCAAATAATCTATAACACCATCCTAAACATCATCTGTGACAATTATTATTATTCAGTAATCATAGTTTTGTTGAGAGTTGTTGGGACAAATAAATATTTAATCGAATGATAACATTAGCAATGTTCATTTACAGTATTCCTAACTTATTAATGCAATAAAGCACAGAGAAATATGCATTGATATTCATATTTTTTAATGAATCGCATAAGTCATTTATGAGTCGAGAAATTTTGTTTTAAAAAAGGCAAGCATATGCACAGCATAACAGCAATGACTGACTAGATTTTAACAATAAGTGGGTTCGTTTTCAAATAATTCATAAGGCTGATGAGTGCGATACGTGTTTCCTCAATTCAAATTAAATGGTGCTTCCTTTCTTTAAAATGATTCTTTTAATTCAGTGAACAAATTGTAATGTCTTCAGTATAGATTAATATATATTTAAAATTCTTTCAGATTCGAATGGTAGACACGACAAGAGAATTTGTTCAGTTAAACACTATCCAAATGTATCTGTTCATAAAAAAATTAGCACCGAAAATTTTCTCGTCCCATCTATTTACGAGGACCAATCGATAGTCATAAAATAAAAGTAATTTTAATGATAATACTATAATCTTAAATCTAACATTTATACAATTTACAAGAATATATTTTTATGTGTGTAGGTTTTTTGATAAAAAAATTTAAAAATTCAACAAAAATTATTTAAAACGACATACTCCAAAATTGGATTTCAGTTCATGAGAGTTACATCGATTACATGAGTGTTTTATATAACGATAGGACATACGCTTAACAAATTTAGCACATCATTATATTTCTTATAAGCAAATATAACAGATTTAAACATATTTACAATCAGTCAAACATGAAAAACACTTATAAAAAGTATTTCCAATTATACAGCTAATCTTCTCTCAAAGTACTTAAAATACCCATCATTACTTGACAATTATTTATTTTACTATTTCAAGAAACTATACTCTCATATATAATGCGACAAATATATGACGGTATTATTTGCAAACACGGTTAATTCAACTATGATTAAAATTTCTCTTTAACTGTAATTTTGAAAAAAAAATTAGACTTGAAAAGAATTCATTCATCATCAAATCAAAATAAGTTATGTTCATTGTTTTAAAACAGATTTCCGTATTCTGCTACAAATTTTTGAAAAAGAACTGGGTTTGCAAATAATAATTTCACATGCACATATGAAAAAAAGAAAAACAAACTCCGACATTAAAACAATTGAAGATATTATAAAGAGGTATGTATGTGGTTGTACTGCACTGAACCGGGATCAAGAAAGAAGTCTTATTTTAGGTAGGAGTATCAGAAATAGTGTGATATTTGTGTTGATATTTTTTTCTAGTGAAAAACACTCTTTTCATCGACGACAATATGCTATGTGAATTAATAGGTACGGGGGAATATTCAGTCGCATATATAAGACACACTGGTATGTTGTATTTTCATTTTCACATTTGGCATCAAGACGAGATTTGCCCCATCAGTGAAAACGATTTACAATATGCACCAGTGAAAAAGAATTCCATCAACCGGATCGGGAATCGTCCTCTTATGAAAAAATTATAAATAAAACGGAGACTATTACAAAAATTATATATCACTGATATTCTCATCCCCTCTGCGTGAATAAACAAATATTGATATATAATAACATATAAGACTCGGTTCACCTTAACTACGCTTAACTGTCAATGCTCTAACGTGAATTACACAATCCATAACATCCGTGCAACATATCCCTCTAACTCACGCGGTGAGTCTCCGTAACAATAGTTTAACCTGTTTACTTCTAAATGGCGAAAAATACATTCAAAAATGGCACCAAACAAAGGCCACACGATACACGCTACTATTTGCAACATTAAGAAAATTATTTACTGCCAAAATGCAAAACATCGCATGTCGCATGACAATTTACATCAACATTACAAAGTTGTAAAACATCAAATCCTCTGTGGAAAGTATTCTAATTATAAGAAATAATACAGATAAATGTTTTAAATAACATAAGACGTAAGAAACGAACAATCTGTCCATAATTTGGTATAAAATATTTTCAGTCATCTTCAAGATTCGGTAACGAAGTCAATGAACCTCGCTTTCTCCTTCCGAAGGGCGATCGATCCGTGAGAAGAATTTTTAAATATCTCCTCGTTATTGTAAATTTTTTACGTTCGGGTTAATTGTGCACGAGTCGACACCGTTGCGTCAATTAAACTGAAACAAACACAACAAATTATTCTTTCAACCTGAAGATAATCTCTTGTCATGTCCTTTTATAGGTTGGAAAAACATATTTTTCAATTCAAAACGACTTCCAGATTTCGGCAATCATTTCACCCATATACCATAAAAAAAGAGAACGAGTTTCACTTTTCTTATTCAGAAATACACATGAGAAGAGAATTCAAGAATTCAAGAATATCATGTGTGCTGAGTGACATGCACCTGCCAAACAAAATCATCCCGGCTCTCAATTTTTTTCAAAACCCGCTTTGTCAGATGTGACCTCTTCTGGTCATTCGGCATATTGCTGTCGAAACGTCCGAAAAGTGGTGATCGTTCAAAATCAGCACATATTGAAATAGTCACCTTGGTCAAAGCAGCTGGGGTTGATGTAACTCAACAGGTCGTTGTCGCTTATGGAAGTGAGCTCTTGCATGGGAGCCGACGAGGAGGTCTTCATCTCTTGGCTGACGGCCTGAGACACGGCTTGATTGACAGCGTGAGACACGGCCTGAGAGACGGCCTGGGATACGGCCTGAGACATGGCAGCCGATTGGCTGACGCCCTCCTCCTTCATCTGAGACGGCAGCCCGCCGCCGGGCTCCTCCAGCATACCCCGACCCGCGTAAGGCTCGGGAGACAGACGGGGAACGAAAGGCATAGCGGTAGAATATTGAGAGGCGTCGCCCATGGCTTGCCCGGCCGAAGCGGAACCCGGCTGCGACTGAGCGCATCCTAAGGACGGTTGGCTCTGCCCGCTCTCCCCGGTGAGGATGCTAGCAGTGTTGATAGCCGACGTGACAAGAGCGTTCATAGCGGTGTCCGACGTCAGAATCTCAGCGGCGGCGTTCAGAATCATGTTTTTTACAGCTGACGGAGGCGTCTTGACGGTGGGACTGAGCATCATGGGCTGCAGCATTTCTTGACCTTCAGACAACATTAAGACGTCTCCCTCTCGTTGCACCTGCGGCGGAGGTGGCAAATATCTTCGCGATACAGACTGCACATCGGCGACGCTGCCTTCCGACGGACACATCATCGACGGGGACACTTGTGGATCGAGGATGATTTCAGGGGACATCGTATTCGATCCCAGAGAGTCGATGGCATTAGTGCCTGCCGTCATCATTCTTGTAGAATTGCCAGAGTTTTCGGAGCTGTGCCCCGCTGACAAAATCACATCATGGGAGGACGGCGAACAGCGGGCGGGCGATGACTCCGTCCGGGAAGGACTGAGACGGCCTTCGATCGAAGGATCGCCAATGGAAACCGAGACAGAACCCATCATGCCGGCCTGCAGAGCCGATTCTACTAATGCGTCCATCTGAGCTGCGGGATCGTCAACCAAAGACATGCACGCAGGCACGCCTGCGGTCGGAGCGAGTCGCCCGTAATCCATCATTTCTCTTTCAACGGATGCCGAGACAACACTGTCTCCAATTAAACTGGCATCCCGAACTTCTCGGGGTGAAACGAGTCGCCTAGGAGGAGGGCTAATGGGGGTCTGTCGAAGTTGCATCTGCGATGGGTAAATCGTTCCTACCGGCGGATCGGACTCCCGGAAGATGGCGGCTGCCACAGACTCCATCATCTTGTCCGTTTCACTCTGCGTTTGCATCGCTTGCAGCCGACGGGCGAAGGCAGCCAAGGGAGAGGGCTTCTCTTCCGGGCGACCGTCGATGTCCGACAGGTAGTTTTCCACACTCTGGGCGGACTGCACCTGGAGTTTACCGTGTGAACCCACAAAACGGCAGAAGGTGGCCATCGATGGAGAGTCATTGCCTACGGTCAGTGGCTTGGTTCTAAGGTCGATCACCTTCAATTCATCCGGTGACATTCTCCGCGGACCACATAAGACATCGGAAGGAACAGAGGGCCCGGAAGCGGTGTGAGACCGTCCGTCCACCATTCCACCTGTCATCTGCGATGAAACAGTCGACGGCATCATAATGGAATCGCGACAAAAGGAATTCATGCCACTATCGATTGGGAGCGGCGCCCCGTGGTGGCGCATGAGTACCTCCATGCCGCCGTCGTTTACGCGCTGAACTCCATTTTCATTGAGCCTCATCATGTCGACTGAGTTTTCGTTGGCTACCATGGACATGTTGGAGTTTTCCGAAGGGGGCGAAACGCGCAGTGATGAATCCATAGAGTTGTCATTGTGATCCATGGAACTTTCGCTGTGCCGTTGAAAGCGAGCACGTTGCATCATCATGACGTCGTTGCTTCCGTCTCCGTCGGCGACGGAACCCTGACTGGACTCGTCGGTCAGCTCAGTTTTGAAGCTCTGAAGAGGGGGCGAGCGGGGATCGACGGGAACGAGGGACGGTCGGCGCACGGGGGCGGCGGGCGGGGGCATCATGCCCCCTCCGTTCGCGGCCTCCCAAGTCAGCGGCGGCTTTTCCTCTTTCGGTTCTCCGTTGGCATAGTGTCCCGGCAGCATACCTGCGCCGGCGTAAAAACACTGCATTAGATAAACTCAACAAATACTAATATTTATGAAGAATCTCAATGATTCCTCTCCACCCTTCATGTGAAAAATATTCATTCTTTTGATATGATCGAGGAACCTGAACGTCAAGTTCGCTGAATAAATAAAATTTAATATGGAAGCAGCATTTTGGATATTTTCATTTCTGCAAAGAAACGATGCGAAGTAGAATATTTTTCTTATGAAAAGCAGAATTTTCAAACGAAAGTGTATAGCTTCAGCTCTCTGCGGACGGCCGTCTCCAATGACTGAAAAAGAAATATGAGAAGAGGCGCGTTTTCTCCCCTCCGTCGAAGCCTGTTGTCAAAAAATACATGGGTAATTGTAAAATATAAATATATAAAAAAAATACGCACAGAAAAATAACAGATATTTAAAAATGTTACTGTCAATAGAAAAGGGTAAAAATGTTTGAAAACTTTTCTATTCGATCAAAATTTGGCAGCAAATGTCCAAAGTGTGTCAGAAAAAATGTAAATTATTGAAATCTAAAAGAATCTGACATAACCATTTGCAGGTCAAATACCATAATGAAATAATTTTAGTGGAAAGTAGTCGTTAAAAATATGACAATTTATAAAACATGTGATGAGAGTTATTGATTGATGAGTAATCATTAGAAAGAAGTTGATTTCTGTAGGATATTCAATGTGGTTGAGAAAAAGCTACTCCGCCAAAGAAGAAATATTTTGCAAAATCATGTAATGAATGTTATGTGGAAAGTAAAATATTTACACTCCGTTTTAATGTGAAAGGATGCGCACGTTTGTTCGTATGACATGACTGTCATGGAGGGTCTCAAATTTTGGACAATTTCAAATAAAATGCTGACACATCTTGTGTGCAGTCGTACATAAGTTTCTTGAACGTTCTTTGGTCAAAAACAATACAAACATTTATTTTTGAGTGTGTACTTCAATATATAATAACTGAAGAATAACAAATTTTCTGCACATTTAGACAGAGGTGGTTGAGCGTATTCAATTCATATAATTGATGGCTTCATCTCGAGCGAAATGAAAATGGCATATTAAAAAGACTGCATTGTACTCTAAATGGCCCGGTGTAACTGTCATTAGCAAAAACAAGTTCATTCAAATGTACAATATCACTGCAGACACGTTGAAATCGGTACAACTTTGAAGTTAATATGCTTATTTAATTCATATTCGATTCCAGTATTGATACAAAATCTATTACAATTTCCGAGTGCATTTTATTACCAAGTTGAAACTTATGGTACTATTCATGAAATTTCATCTGATTTCGTAGGCGCTAATCACGGTATTGTGATTGTGCGGTGGGTGCGGTGTGTGAGGGTGTGAGAGTGTGTTTGTGAAATCGTGTGTGGCAGTACCGGATGAGGCGGGCCCCGTCGTCAACTGCTTCCGGCAGCGTAGACCGCTCGCGTCTCTCCCTCATAAACCATTAACCTACTGACCTACCTGCAAGGACAAGCGAAACAGGGCACAACCGTTTTTCAGAAGTTTAAAACAGAAATCAAACGTGTCAAAATGTACTTATAAGGAGATATTACGAGAGATGAAATGTATATGAGCGCTTCATTTCTTAACTAATCCAGTGGCTGATTGCTTGACAACTTCACTTTTAAACGCTGTCTGCTAGTGACGAAAATCAAAAAAATCAATAGCGGTGACTTCTGATTCAAGTCAAAAATCTAATTCATCACTGCGATCGACTGAAAGAGCCGCCGAACACTCGGAATATATCGGTACCGATAGAAAGATCGAAGACGTTTAATGTAAACTTTAAATATTAAGAGCCATCAGTTAAAACTTGCCAATAATAGCCCGGCTAAAATGTTTCAACTCTGTAATCACTCGTAATCAATAATCACTTCAAAGCCACTCGAATAGTTAAAAACGTGTTCTAGAATTGAAATATTATTTTGATACTATATTTCATACGAGCTGACAAAAACTATATCTCTATTTAGGTTTACTAAAATTTACAGCGATCGCCTGTCCCACAGAAAAACATACTTGTTCATTTTTTGCGATGGAATTGCACAAATTTAGAAAGCGGTTGTTATCATTGAAGCGAAATGATTTTTAGTTTTGTACAAACCTCTTTAATTTGGACACCCACTTTATACAATTCAGAATTACTTAAATTCAAACTGTACACTATAAAAACTAATTTTAATTATAATTTCAAATGAGTCGCATGTAACTTTTCGTATTTCCCAAAAATAGTTTGGTAGTTAGTCATTCCGAATTCTTCTGAAAATTACAATTCCCTCGATTATAAATTAAGGAGGTTTCTCACAAAAAATATGTACGTGTGTCGATTATTAAAATAAAACTGATGTTAAAAAGCCAAAAGGAACATTACCGGGTGTAACATGTAACACCTATGCAATGAATTTAGTTTAGAAAATTATAAAATAAAAAATGATTCAATTTAACATTCCTCCTCGACAATAATAAAGCTCGGTGACTGTTGACTGTTGACAGTGGAGTTTTTGACATAATCAAAAATAAAATAAAATTCCATAAGGTGTTTGCGGAAAATGAAATCCCTTCAACAATAATTTCAAGTGACAGCTACTAGTAAATTGCATCAAATAGAAATAAGTCATTGAAATATATCACTTTTACACATAATTATTCTTAAAATAACTAGAAAGTTGAAGGCATCAACGATCTTATTTTCAATTGACAGTAAACATGAGCATCGAACCATACGTATAAATCGATGACGGTGAGTCAACAAACCCAATAACTAGCAGAAGAAAGTGACTGAATATTATTCAATATGAAACACAACCTTCTTTAGTTGACAATCTTTATCAGAATTCCGTAGCACCTCGACACTACAGTGAAGGATGACAAAAGAGAAGAGAACAAAAGAGTCAGTTTTCCAAAATAAGTCTTGACGCCTTCAACTTACAAAACGCCATGACAGCAACCTGGACCAAACTGAAAAACCTAAAACTGCAAATTTATTTAAAAGTGACGGTACAGTGACTTATTTTATTTGGTGTAGTTTAAACGGGCAATGTCATTTTGACATTTTTTTTATAAAAAAAAGTGAAAAATCTGTCCTAAATTCTCCACTGACAAAAGACCGTCCGCGGGCACCCTATAAAGATTAATTTCTCAACGGCTGAAGAAAATATAGTATCAAAACGTATGAATAAATGAGAGTGTTACACATGAAAACCTCCGAATGTCAGCCATATTAGAGCATACCGCACCCATAGCGCGTATGGAAAATTCAAATTAAAACATCATCGGGTGAGTGCTGATATGCCCCGGTGTGACGACCGCGGTGGTCGGCAACCGAAAGGTTCAATCAAAACAATTTCGAGAATATTTATCACAGTAAATAATGTCTTCACTTGTATGGATACACCTCTCGGTTGTTTGTGATAGAAATTGATATTTTCAGATGCACTCCGTCATTTATAGGATAACATCATTGCATCCCTTAATAAGTTAATAAGATAACCTTTATACTTTTATATAAAAGAAAATTTACATTGTGACCGAACAGCAGAGTCGCAATATTTCTTATGACCGCGAAAATCATTTAAACTATTTTTCACACAACATAGAAAAATTTATGATACATATAAAAATTTGCATGGCATACTATTTGTAAAAAGCAATAGAATATGCCAATCCGCAAACAAATTCAAATAATTAAAAAGAAACCTTTCGAAAACTTAAATTCGGTCAAAGAGAACTCGGAATATTCTTTCATTTATAAAACAAATGAAGTAAAAATTATTAAATGGGCTGCATCCGAAAATCTCATTTCCAAAATTCATGTAGCGGTAAAACAAGAGAAAGTACGGAAGAGGCATTTATTACAGCTTAAAAGTGAACATAATCAGAACCAACGTCACATTGGCGCTGCAGAATACTTAATGGGACAATTCCCACTAAAATTCATTACCATGTTTTCCCAACAGTAAAAACAATAATGAAGATC
>JAPMAG010002207.1:0-10289 GCA_036584685.1 Rhyacophila sp. Rhy_31_5
CCCTAACATATTATCGTTAAATATATGTAAGAGACTCAAACTTTAAAAATCAATTCTCTCAAAACAGTCTTTTATGACTTAACGTTTTCTGTCAGTATAACGACCATATTAGAACTATTAAAGAATGAAAATTTTCATAAAAATATACAACTATAATGTAAATTAGTGGAATTTGAAATTAGTTTATATTATTTGACTGTACAATCAATAAGAAAGCGTATGGTTAAATTTTAGATAGCCTAACAGGATACAATACATTGTCATTGTACCGGAAAAAAGCGTTAAGTCGAAAAATGACTATTTTGACCTAATAATGCAGTTTGGAAGATTTTTGCACACTCTATCATCCAGTTAAACAAGCTTAACCATATTTTTTATACTTTTTCTATTATATGAAGTAATCACTACATATTAAATCGATATTGAATATTTTAATACTGGAAAAACGAATTAAACCGACTAAGGACTATTTGGCTGATCAAAATGAGGTATTTCTAGGTATATTCTAACACTGGAAAAAAAATCAATAAGATTTACGCTCCCAGTTCCATTAATATATCAACCATGTTTAAGCAAAAGAATTAATTAAAATTATTTTGATAATAATTCGTCCTTATTAGACTATCACGTACGCCTATCAAACGGGGATGTCGGGTTCAAGGCCTGGGGTGGTTGAATTTTTTTCAAATATTTATTCAATTATATTGTAATCCATATACGTTGTTTCGGAGCGAGAATGGTTAAAAGAAAAATAATTAGATATTTTCAGCTTAATTCCTTTTGAAAACCTGTGGAATTAGTTGTATTTATTGTGATTCTCAAATAAAAACACTTATTTACAACTGGATAATTAGTCACCCTCGTAGGTAAGTGGATAATGGAGTGGATGGAAGATCACGGGTTAAATGCCCATCCAAGTCGCAAATTTTATAAATGTTTATTCATTTTAATTATAAGCAGGACACGAACCTGAAACGGTTGAGCTAATAATTGACGATTATCACTCGTAAGAAAAACTGTCAAAACAATCGTCACATTATGAAGATTCATATGCTACTTTTCGGAGCGGAAATGGTTGAAAGATAATTATAATGTTAAAAATTGTAAGTGACAACTTTCATAACATATTTTATTACTTAGAAAGATATAATTGAAAATATTTTCAATATGTCACGAATAGACCTTTTTTGTAGTCTGTTCATACTTGCCTCACAAATTTTCCATCTGAACAATTTTACCAAATATGTATGAATTTGTCGACTCAATGCTAGCTTCATTGATCGAATATATTTGACAAGTGATGTCTTACATACCAAGTTATATACAAAAAGTCACATTCAATATACCGACGACAGATATATATGTATGTGTTGGCAAATAAACTTACAAACTCACACAATGCACAATATATGGAGATAATTAATCACTAAACTTTTTATTGTGTAGACATAGTTTAATAAAATTTATTTTTTAAAGTAAATTTTAAAACGCTCAAAGTATTTAACGTATATAATTATTTCATTAAGTTTTATCATACTTGTAATTGTAATTTTTTTAAAAGTTTCGACAAAACTTCAATACTGCGAAATACTTTTTGGCTGTAGTATTTAATAGAGTTTTGATTGAACCGAAAAGCTCCACTTTCTATTACTATAAACCATTGTACTTTTCCAATCTTTTATCTTTAAATCATTGTAATCTAGCCATTCAAAGCAAATTCTTAAAAAGTATCTCATTTTTACGTAACTATTGTTAATAGAAGCGTATAGTTACAAAAAGCGATATAAATACATTTTGTCGAAATTAAGTAAAAAATACATTCGCATTCTACGCAGAGTTTTAAACAATTAATTTTATATGTAAAAAATTATATATTCCAACACTCAATATAAAAATAGGAAAAAAATTAAAATGTTCCTGCATTGGTATATTTTAAATCTGGTTGATTCCATGCGCATTAACATACGGTATTTATTTCATTTTGAAGTTTATCAGTTAATAAACGGCGGTATCTTGTTATATTTTAAACATTGAGTACGATGAAAATAAAGAATCTTAACGTACGATTAAAACAAAAGTATACCCTGACATATAAAAACATCGTTTGCCGACAATATTGAAATGTGCTTATATCATTATTTGTAAGTAGACGCTTCAATTAATTTACGAATACAATTATAATATGTTCAGCATTATTTTATATTTCTGTGAAAGTTAGGCAATGGATCACCATGCGGTGGTTATAAATAAAATTAATATGGAATATTAATTAAAAAATAATCTGAGTAATTCATATATTTAGTATTTTTTTTATTAGGATAGTGGATAGCGCGCTGCCTAGCAAGTAAGAGTCACGGGCTCAAGGCCCATGCTGGTCGCAAAAATTTTCAAATGTTTATTTTATTGTAGCCAGGATATGAACTCGAAACGGTTGAGCTAATAATTAACAACTATTACTCATAAAAATAAATGTTTATAAAATTTTCACGCTATGAAGATCCCATATGCTCCATATCGGAGCGTGTATGAAATTTTAAAAAAAATAGTCGTACAATGACGCGACGGCGCCATGTTTTCATATTATTAACGTAAATTGTATGGCAATCATTTTGAAGTATTTTCATTATAAAGTTTTTAATAAAATATACCTATGAATTAGCAAGGTAAATAAAAATTTATAAGAATTTTAATTTTCTATAAAATAAAAAAATAATTTTAAAATAGAACTAAATTTAAACAATTATATATTGTTACATTTAATTTGCTATATTAAGATGGTTAAAAAAGTGAGACAAAAAATAGAAAGATTCTTTTACGTAGTATCAAGCAAACGGCGGCGCATAATTGTGACTAGAAGCACTAAAGGATAAACCATTGAAAAATAACATAACACATTTTTATTTTGTGATGATTGAAAAAAAAATGTTCATTTATATGCGTTGATAAACGAGATTTATAAAAGAAAATATAAACTAAGTTGGCTAAAATAATATTTTTGCATGTAATAATATATATACAAACATGTGGATATAGGAAGAAACAAAAAATGATACTTTCTATAAATTATGATATATAACCTTTTTTGTGCTTTCGAATAGTTTGTCATAATTAGTGCTTAACGTAGATTATTTGCAGTTATTATGAAAGTTGTTTTGATGAAGCACTTTTTATGATTTCTGCTAACTTTGTATTGCAAAAGCTAGTAGCGGTCATGAATAATCGTGTAAAAGTTTTAATATCATGAACATAACGGCAAGGCATTGTAACCATTGTAGCGAAGGCTTTCGGGGATTAGTAAGGGAAATGTTGAAAAGCCGGAAGCGTGTTATCATAGAGCACTGTCAAAGCCCCGGAAATATAAGTAAGTGAGTGAACATACATTTATCTCTCGCATTACAGATTATTACATCTAAAGAAATCTTCCTGAATTTCGGAGCATGAATTTATGACAAGTTGACGCACGAATCATATAAATGCGTAAATTAGAGAAGTTATAAAATACAATCGCTGTTTTATTTTGTCAACATAAGAATGGGCAGTTGGAAAATTAAATTTGTAAGCTATAATTATTTGTAAATATTCTTTATAACTATTCTGAAAAATATTTAAAAACATATATTTATATAAACTCTATCAGGGTAGTACTTATTGGTTAATAGTTGTAAAAAAAGAATTACGAGAAAATGTTTGTGATATTGTCTTTCTTCGATTTTATTCTACAATATAATGAAAACGAATGATTTAATTTAATCCCTAAAATGTTTCATACAGTTTACAATCAGCAGTCACCAAACTATTGCCCACAGACCGTTTAAAGCACTCAAAAAATTCAAGAGATCCAGATTTTTAAAACGATGAAACAAGGTTATAATTTACACATATTCAAATTTCAAAATAATATATTTCTTAATAGTAGCGTATCGCTTATTTTATTTTTGTAATTCCATTTACGCTCTAAGATGGAGTATATGGTATCGTCACAATACAAAAATCTGCTTAGTAGTTATTTTTTCGAGTATTTATTAGCTCAACCATTTAAGTAAAATTAAGATAATTAAGCAAAATTATCGCAAAAAGATATGCAATAAATTCAAAATATTTAATATTAATATTTTCTTATTTCATTAATTTTTATGTAATTACTACATATTCGCAATATAAAATACTTTGGTTTGCTGTTATACATTTAGAGTAAAGTAAATAGGTGTATCTTTTTAATATATTTACATATTTTTACACGTACGTTTTATTGAATATGTCATATAATAAAGTCCTAAGAAATATATTTATATACATTCAATGAATGCGTATTTATGTTATAAAATTGAAAAACAACATTTTTTATCCGGTCTTTATATTTTTATACATTCCATGCGATCCATTTCTCAATAATCCCAGTAACATCTGCTGAAGTTACCATTTTGTTTACCTTTCAAGAAATAATTAATTTTATTAATTGTCTTCACCATTTCTAAAATTGGATGCATATTTAAGATAATGAAAATGTGATACAACTGCCGTGAGGAATGTTTAGCACTAAAAACATGTTACTGACTTTTCATAAAAGACGACATAGCGTGAAAAATAATGTATCACATTATTTTCATAACATGTTTGTTCTAGTTTATTTGAGTATATTATTTTTGGAACAAGAAAATTAATGGCTTATGTTTATATATAGGAAAAGTAGATTTTTATACACTGTAGCAATATTTTATTATATTACTCGAGAATAATGTATCCGATTACACACGCCTATCCAGTATTACACACATGCATTACACGGTTAAGGTAATACTATTTTAAATTTGAAAAATGAATTAATTATCATATTTATTTTCTATTACGTTTTATATTTAATTAAATAAATTTTATTGTAAATTATACTACTTTTAAGAAATATTTTTCGATTTTCAACGGTATACTGATATTTATAAGATAAAACTATCATTATACATCTAGTAGAAGTGTATCGTGAGAGTAATACCAAAGTTTATAGCCGTTCTTATAAACAAAATTGTCTTAGCGCCAAGGTATAACTTCATTATTATTTTATGGAACGTTCGATATTTACAAAAATGATACTAATAAACGTTAAAATTTTTAAGATTATTACACTTATATGGTTTTTTTTCAAACATGCCGTATTAGCTTTATTTTTGAACATACATTGTATTTCATTTTTATAAACCATTGCCGTGTTTATCGTATTAAATGATCTTAAATGTTTTTGAAAATAAAGTGGAAATATGAATACAAGTACGTTATTATTAAAAAACAAATTATATGTACTCGTATTTCATAGAGATATACTTTTAAGATAAGATACTAGTGTCATATGTTTTCATTCATACGAGTTTAGAGAGTAATTTGTATATTATTCAGTACTAATATTGATAAATTGAACCCATACTAATCATACTGTTTGTTCTCAAACACCATTTGATTAGTATAGAAATATCCTTGATTGTATATATAAAACCTAAAATTTTGGCAAAAATGCCCAAAAGTTAAAAATGAGATATAGTTTGCTTAGACGTATGATAAAGTGTTTTTATAGTTTTATAAATGACTATCAAGAAATGCTTTTAGGTTTTTGCGTTAAAACGAAATGCAATAGATTTGATCAATGCTTGTAATTTATTTTATTTGCGCAGTACTAAGTTGTTTGTGTGATTCGATAAATAATTTTGGAAATTTTAAGGCTTTCACAAAATGATTAACTGCAAGTTTTTGGCAAATGTTCAAAATGCGCCTAACAGCAGGTTTATTAAAAGAGAATTTCGCTATGAACTCGGTACAGAGATTTTAACCGAAATTTCGTTAATTAATGTTTCAAGCCAACAAAATAAATCAAACTTAGTAAGTATGGAGATTATAAAGTGCAATTAGCATTAAATTAGAACTAATATATGTGTTTCTAATAAACTGAGTTTTGTTGTGTTATTTTATTTTAAAAATATATATTTTACATACAAATAAACATATTTAACAACACAATTTTGTTAAACTGACACGATATCAATACACGAGTTTATCAAAAATTTACACGCTAGTACAACCTTAAAATAATTAGTTTTAATATTATAATGTTTTTGATATATGTATACAAAGTAAAAATGACATAATTTTAATACCTTAAATATACTTTGATGAAATAAGTTTATACAACTTTTGTATTATTTCAATATAATTGCTTTTTCTCAAAGATAGACAGACAGTGAAATATAATAATCAAACATTGATGATTATAAATAAATACATTATTTTCTTTTGTTAACCATATCCTCTCCGAAACGAAGCATATGGGTCTTCACAATGTAAAGATTGTTTTGACAGTTAACTTTTTTTACGAGTAATAATTTTCAATTATTAGCTCAACCATTTCGGGTTCATGTCCTGGCTACAATATGAATGAATAAACATTTGAAAAAAATTGTAACCAGCCCGGGCTTGAACCCGGGATCCTCGCTTGATGGGCGTGCGCAGTCTAATGGGGACGACAACACAGCTTATTTCACCGAAATTAGAGAAATACGTTAATTTAAATTAAACCAAATTGATACATACAAAATATCAAATCAAAATATCTTATTCTCATAATTAAAATAACTACTCAGTTTTTAAACATGTTTTCTAAGAAATATATTTTAATATTCAAGGCAGGTTTTGTCTGTTATGTCATTTTGATAAGGTTCAGCTAGTATATATCATAACTACAATGATTTATTATTGACTGTTTATATTTTTTAATCTTGTGCTTTGTGTATAGTTCAATGAAATTGTTTGTAATAAGTATCAATCGAATGCAGTTAATCGCATTGCATATTAAAGTGTTGATATAATGTGGTCTATTTTTTTTTATATAATACTTTGGTAATTAATTATATTAAAATTTATAGTATTCAAAAGTGATTTAATTTTTACAGATTTGGAAACAGACTTTGTGTGTAAACAGAACTACTTTTAATTTGCATCTTGTGTACTGAATATAAAATTAGTAAAACCGTCAAAGCCTACAGATTTAGAAGAAAAACTGCTGCACATTTTAAAAATTAGCTTCCATGTCCTGATGAATTGTTGCGTGTGCGAAATTATTAACTGACAGTCCCATAAGACAAAGTCACAAATTTGTTGACTCAATCTAGACTCTCTGATGATATGTAAAGTTTGTAGAGTTACAATACTTGCAGTAAATTTGTCATGTCTAATAAGTAGTTGATGCCAATCATCATATAATCATACACTGAGCTTCTAGAACAAATGCTTTGAGAAAATACTATGACTAGATGAAACAAGGTGAAACGAAAACAAACCATGCAGCTATTTTCATTGGATTGAACGTGAAGATGAGACGTTGAATTTGGTTTTGCTGCGTGTTAAGAATTCCAGAGTAGTATCTCAATCATGCATACCTCTTTTTTAAACCAATAGAATTCTGTCGGTCATTAAGGCTGTTTAATATATATTTTTTTATATTCATTGCGTATATTTGGTAGACTTACAAGATCATGACAAAAAAGAATTTTAAAAAAATATCCAGCGACAAGACATGACTGAGGGGTATAAATGCAAAACCGCCACTATCCACAGATGAAAAATTTTCAGTATTAGAAAAAAACGTTTGTAATATTCCATTTACACATTTTGAGTGATTTTTAATTGTATTAATATCCTATTAGATACGTTTATCTATTCGCATTTCTAAATTAAACAATTTTATTTCAATTACTGCAAAAAAAAAAATATTTTTTCAACGGTGTAGGTTTTGCATCTCAACTGTTCAAAGTGGCGGTTTTGTTATTGAACGTTTGTCATAGTGACGGATTTGCACGTCAACGTATTATTACTTAATGACTTAACCGTTTTAAGAACAACATTACAGAAGAAAGCTATCTGTATGTTATTATTTTATAACCTTTACAGGCTACATAAAAGAAACAGATAAAAAATATTTGCAAACTATAATTATAAAATATTCTTATATGCCAACAAAATGAAAAAATATTTTTTTTTAACTTATTAAGTCAACCTGTTATTTAAATTTAAAAATGCTATGTATGTCTCTAGAAATACATAATTTATTTGTTTTTTTTTATCTTCAAATGAAATTTTCTACAAAAAACGAATATTAATTTTCAGATGATGTAGTCAAGACAATTTAAGTTTTGAAATTCTTAAAATGAATGCGTATTGATGATACATTTTTTCATATTTCACGTAAAAAACAGGGCAAATTTTTTTGATGTCTTGTGGTTCTATCTCATTGAACTTCATCTTTACATTGTTTTAAGATAACAATTCCTAATAACCCGTAGATTCGGTAAATTTTTTGCTGCGTACCTTTAAAAAATATATTCTGTTAAAAATTGTTCTAGTTCTCTAGCCCTTAAATTGTTAACAAAAAAGCTAAAGAAAGCACGGCGGCCAATAAGATTTGCGATGTTTATGCGATTTGCTGGTTCGTGATTGGTGCTCTCCTTTGAACTTTACTCAGTGTTATAGAGGCGGTTATGCATTTTATCGCCATTTTAGATGTCGATTATAAATGATTTCGAAGCGTTATTGTTTTTGTTTGAAGTTTGTAGAAAATGGAAAGTAAGAAATGGATCATTATTCAATCATTATCTCAAAAATAATAATATATGGATAGTGGCGGTTTTGTTTTTGCACCCCAGATGTGGAGGTGATATGTAGTGTCCATAAACTTTAGTTATAAGGCGTTATTCACTTATTTTTGATCTTAAACTTACACAAGTATTATAAATAAGACTAAATTAAAAACTCGTAACGGACATTGGATATAACGGAAAGATTATCCGCTCAAATGTAAAAATTCCTTAAAACATCCTTTTAATAGTATACATGTTTTATTCAAGTATTACTTGTAGACAATATTTTGCAAATGATAATAGCATTATACCTTTCGCACTCGAATTCCAGTCATAATACCATTCTGCTCTCGTAGATTGAAAGTTCTAATGAAATTTGCAACGCTGGTTGCTAATTTACATAGCTTCACAGTAGTGAATTAAAATTTTTATAACTACCTCATCATCGCTTAAAATTACATAATATTTAATTACGTTTATAGAAAAATCACTGGCCATGTATTGTGCCGTTTATGTTTTAATTAAAAAAAGCATTCGGAAAACCTATATATATAAAACTTTTGGTTTTAAGGGACACCCCTTCACTCTTTATTTTTAAATATCCGCATGCATGGAGATACCATCCGTGCTACTCTGCTACAGATAGGTATAAAATCAATATGTAAGAATTAAATAAAATGTTGCTTTCATAAAGGGTCAGGAAGGTGACCACGCACAATGACCGTTACAAGTACTGGCGGGTAAGTAGAGAGTTCTTCGAATCCTGTCAATTGGACTTATCCGTTATATCGAGGTTTTACTGCATATTAATTAAAAAATCTATTTTAATCATTTCACAAAAAAAAAAAAATTGCAATGTTTATTCATTTCTATTGTAGCGAGGACACGAACTCGAAACGGTTGAGCTAATAATTAGCAACTATTACTCGTAAAAAATGAATGAAAATAAATTTTTCATGCTATGAAGATCCCAAATGAATAGAAATAGAATGAAATAGAAAAAAAATTGGTCAAGGTCATACCTCATAAAAATTACAAAAAAACGTGCTGCATATTTTGTTTTTAAAACTTTAGTAGATTCCAAAATCCAGAAAGTATCATTTTAAATGACTGGCAATACTAGCGTTTATTTTTGAATTTATTTTTCACCAAATACGAGAAGTTTGATGATTTATTTTGAGTAAAGTTAGGAACGTATATTATTTGGCTAGCGCTGACTCGGGGGTTAAAGCTTACTGCGTTCAGGACTTCCGCCTACGTGATTTCATTTCCTCCTTACTATATACTTAAGTGTGTGTACTTTACGCGTCGCCCAGGATATTTACAACACTCTTGAATAAAAATATTTGTTTACCAAACATAAAATATTCCTAAAGGTTACAAAACGCAGGTTATTTATAAAAGTAATTTACGTATTTTAAACACAAATACCAGCAGCACTTTTATGAGCGTTTAAAGAATTGAATTTATGAACGATTTATTTTAAACAGCACTTTGATTTATCATGCATATAAATAGAAAAATTCATGAAAACAAAAGAAAATTCGAATTTATGGACCGATAAAAAGTATTCAATTATTGAGCGAACGTGTGACAAAATACCACGTACACAATGAACACCAACATTTGAACAACATGATTTCTTCTTTTAACTATGTCCGCTCCAAAACGAAACAT
>JAPMAG010002208.1:0-11380 GCA_036584685.1 Rhyacophila sp. Rhy_31_5
ACTTTTCAAAAAACTGAGGGTTACGCCCTTTCACCTAAACAGGGTCGATATAATAAGACAGTTTTCATACATTTTTCCACAAATAGCATTCCTTTTCTCATTGATAATTATCTTGGGGGTTCCTTCGTATTATTATACATTCGATTTTTAATTTATGGAGAATTTCTCTTGTTATTGTATATTCTATGGTTATTTTAAACTAACGTACTTTCAAGTATTTATAAATTTGTATTATTGCTTTATAAAATTGATTAATTTTAATATCTTATAATATATATATAAAAATACAAACATATTCTTTTTATTGTAATCACGAAGAAGTAAGAAAGCATTCTTATATCGGTTCTAGAAAACTATCGAACTTCGTCACATTACACTTCATACGGTGCTTGAGCCAATAAGAAAGAAATGTTATAGCAAAAATTCTTTCTGGTACGAGCTTTTCATAGCGAATTCTTACATTCAAAAAGAAATATGTGGCAATGGAAACAACATAGAAAGAAAATCGACCATGTATGTAACCTCTATAAGGTAAAATATCGTTTAATGCTTTAGAATTATCCAGATAAAACAAATTATATCACTAATGATTGTAAAATGCAATGCTTTAGTTTAAATTTTGTTAAAATATAAATTGTAATTAAAGACATTGTTATCTTAACCTTTTCTGTGGCAGACATAATGTCATAACCCGGCAAGCTGTGATTATTTAAGCTAAAATAAAACCTTAATATTTCTTTTAAAAGTATAATGAATGGTTTTTAGTCATGCATGCCTTTGTTTTTAACGATCATATTGTAACCATATCTCTATGTTTTCATATTTAAAATCATACAATATATTCAAATTGGTCCAGACAACTACGCTTTAAGTTGTGCGAGTTAACTCGTTTCTGGCACTTAATCGTTTAAATAATATCTCATCTCAATAATCTGATTACAAAATATTATCATATTATCTTAAAAAAGTTGCGAATATAACATTAATTATTTATTCGATACATACGAGTATGCTATTTATGACTGAAAAAAATATTACTTTAATCACCTAATGAAGCGTGTTAAGTAAACGATTTCTGTACTTGTACACAAGTTGCTGTTTAAGTACTTAGAAACTAATGTATCCGAAAAAAATGAGATGGACATGGAACACGCAAGAAGACTAACTTACGGCAATGTCACATTCTTTGCGCTAAAGAGTTTATCAAAGTTAAAAATCTTATCGAAGAAATCAAAATTTCGGGTCTATAATTTAATCGTGAAACTTATAGTTTTATATAGAATGTAAAAGTTTGAGCCTGACGAAAAAATAAGAAAACGCCATGTAAGTATTTTAAAATATGAATAATTGGATGAATAAAGGATTGGTTTGGAAATAAACGGATGAATAAAGGATAAATGTCTGGAATTCATGGCTATGCTCAGTTGAAACCAAACATCTTTACAACAAAGAGGCTCAAGTGATGAGAAAATTAAGTAGTTAGATGCAACGTACCTAAAATTTTCAAAATGGTATTTTGAAAAACTCCATTAAGTGATCAAAACCTTAGATACTCCAGAAACAGATGGGCGGATAATGTCACAAAAAAAATATTGAAACATTGAGTTTAGACAGTAGAAAGAGAGAGAGAAAATAAAGGACAGATAAGCAGCATCAGCCATGGAACTGATAGATCAAGCATAATATAATAAAAAGTAGTACTTGTACGTTGAATATGAATATGTTCATATAAAATATGCATTATTTAAACGTACTACGAAAACGATATTTAAATAAGTATCATCAATGTTAAAAGAAGTTATTGGTCAACAATAAAACTTTAACACCCATCATTTTTAAAAAGTGCATTAAATTAATTAAACACCTATTATTTAAGCTAGCACTGTGAAAAATATTGCTAATATGATAGCAGTGCAATGACTGTAATGTTTCAAATATTACTGTCAATTTCAATACCAATACAATACAACATATACAAGTTAGTAACAGTTACAAGTATGTGTAAGTTTTGAAGGTTAAAGTGTGCGAGAGATACATCGATTTATTATAAATAGCTCCTTCATGCATACATTGATGCAATCCAACCCCAAATATAGTTAAAAAAAACTACAGTATACACATATTAAGAAAAATCGAATACTGAAAAAGTACTAAGGTATGATGCAAATACGTCAGAACCATTTTAAATTTGCATTCAAATATTATGCATTACTTCTTGTATACGATTATATTTAATTTTGATTTTTAATTAAATTAATTATTAAAAAGAATTATGAGGATCTTTGTATTTTAATTATACACAATTAAATTAATTAAAATAAAATAAGATTCAGATTTTTCCCTTTACTCGAAACAATACGCTGTAAGAAAGTGCAATTACATAAAACAAAATTAATTTAATATTTGCAAGAAAATATAACTAATTTGTGAATATACATATTAGGTCAGTTCCCAATAACCTTATGGCATACGTTTTTTTCTGAATTCTGGATCCAATAGCTCCCAAAGTTTCAATGTTTCAAGTGAATTCGGTTTAGTTGCCCACTAAACCATTAGGAAACATAACTTTTTTGAATAAAAAGATTTAAGAAATTAACGTTAAGAGGTTTATTTTTATTACTTTGGTAGCTGATAGTACATTCAGAATACGGTAATTTAAAGTTTTTTTAACGAAATTTTTTAAACCCTTTAATGTATAAGAAGTTTTACGTTTCTGAGTATCTGATATGTTCTTAAATCTAGAGCTATTTCTTTAATTCTACCTAAACGATTTTCTATTTTCTTCTTTGACTGTATTACGTAAATAACGAAAATCAATTTCTTTCAACAATAACCTCCTGTAATATCAAGCAAGTGTAAAGTTTACTCGAAAAACATTCGCGGCGGATTCGCTTTTGTGATAGTGGCCACTGATATTGACAGGTTTTTCTATTGCTAGCCACGCATTTTCCGGCATAAAGAAGAAGTTTTCACCGCCATTGTGCTAACGAACAACTGCCGGCGATAACCTTTAACGAGTTACTTTCTCTTATACTTATCTCACCGGCAGTGGCGTTTCCCCAAATATCTCGAGACGTAAGTGGCTTGGAAGTATTCTTATCTGGTTATATAATAATTATGTATATTCGAGGTATTTACAAAGTATTGTTAAATAAACTTATTACGACAAAATAAAAAATCCAAATAATCGACATAACAATAATAAAGTATATTTATTATTACACTCTATTTTAAAGTATAATTCTGTTTTATTTTTTGAGTAATTTAGTGTCTTTACCTGCTAAACACATCGCATTTTTTACCGTCAAATAAAAACTATGCACGTGCTTTAAACAAAATAAAAGTGGCAAGTGTTTTTAATAAGTTTTTTTTACTGTAAATTACGGATTACTTTAATTTTTATTAGTTAGTATCAATTTTTATCGCTTTAAGAAAAGTATTATAAACATAACATTAAAACAAATATGTATAACAAGAATACTATTGAAATGTTTATTATTTTTTAACGCTTACAACTCTAAATTAAATAGACGTAACAGAGTAATACTTGTCAATTTATTGATAATACTATTTGTAAAAATTAGCTCAACTATGCCACTGATTCTAGGTGGCTGACATCGTATATGGTCACGTATAGTATAGACGTAGAAAAGTTGTTCCCAATCTATGAGTCGCGTGTACAGAACGTGACAGCTCAACTTAGTCTGCTTTTTCAGCTAGCGATTCAAAAGGGGAATGTGTTTAAAATATTGATTGCAGCAACTTATTATAGAGACATCGTAGTCAGTACTGGAGTACAACTTAGTTTGAGAACAACTGTGAATCGGATTCGATAACTTAAGCAAAGTACTATTTTTATATTACAAATTATCGTAGATTTAATTGAAAAAATATATACAATTTCAGAATGACAATATCTTTATGGAAATATATAATTTATTAGTTTGTGTGAATATGAAACAATTGTCTTTGCAGTTTTAATTAATCAATAATAAATATTTGAAAATTGTGCATACCATATTTTTCGATCAAAATGTCATATGTCAATATTTTTATAACGTTATTTACACATGCCAAATTCCGTTGTAATAAACAAATAACGAAAAATATTATAACCTCAGAAAGTTTGTTATGGCAGAAGTTAACCAATACAAATAAATATGTAAACGTATAAAATATGAATAATTCTTTGATTCGGTATTTAAAATAGTTAATCATAAAAAAAATATTATTTACATTTTTTCATAAACATAGTCGTTGGTTGTGATTTGGTAAATGTACTCATAGTAATTTTGCATATATACTTAAGTTATTAGAAAATTTGAAAACTTTAGGCAGTCCAAAAATGAATGTATACTAGGCTTTGGATAACAAGTTGCAGCGGCAGGTACTAATGGTGCGATGGTACGACTATACGCGAAACGAGTGACAAAAGAATGGGCTATAAAGGTTCTCTTCGTATTAAAAGAAATGGAAGAATAAAAAAAAATATTTGTTTTGGTCATACGCTAAAAATGCTAAAATAGAATCTCAACCACAAGCAAACAAAAGAACGCGTACTAAATGTCATTTTGATATAGGAAGAAACTAAAAGTCTGGCCACCAAAAAAACTTCTCCAACCAAAGTCCACAAACTCGGATTAGGGGCCATCAAAAAACTTATTTATCTTGAATGTGAATATAGAAGAAGGAAATTTTTACTTTTGTATTAAAAAACTACAAAGATTAAAAAAACAGACGCAAAAAAATAATTTCAATCGTTTAAAAAAATACTTTAAATTTTGAAGGCTTAGTCAAACAACGTTATCCACAAAAAAGCGTTTTTTATTTTATTTCTAATAATGTTATTTTTCGTTCTTGGCTATATTATTGTCAAACAACGGTATGTCAATATTTTCTATTTTTTTAAGTTGCACTTTTGTTGATAGCGTTGTTTAACTTTAATCCACATTTTAAATACAAATTAAGGTAAAAAAGCGTGAATGTAAAGTTTATTTCTATGACAATCGCAACTATAGAGCGATTTTAGTGAATAAAAAAAATTGTTAGTTTCCTATGGAGATTTTCACTTTTTTTTTAAAGCGCTAAAACCCAAAAACTTGAAAACATAACTTTTTTGAAAACAGTTTCTATCGACGGTTTTCGAAAAAGTTATGTTTTCATGTTTTTGAGTTTTAGCGCTTTTAAGAAAAAAAGTTAAAAAATTTCCATATCAACTGTTTTTAAAAAAATTATATTTTGCCTGTTTTTCAAACAAAAGAGGGCATTTATTTTTAAACGGGACCCTCTTTTTACACTGTTTTTTACACTGTTTTGACATATAATGGTGCTCCATTCCTTGCATGTACTTACTACACAATACTATACTTGCTTACTTACTATTTGATAGCCCAAAAATTTTAAAATAAATATTACACATACTCTGGATATCTTAGAAGTGATGAAAACGATGTGGTACCAAATGTTCGTAAACGGGTTCATTTACTCTGATAGTGAATAATCTTTGTTACGATTTATTAAAGTATTTTTTTTAAATAAAAAAATTGTACACAGCTTCAAAGTATTTTTTTAAAACGCATATAAAACAATAATATATTGGGCAATTTTTTATTGTTGCACAAAAAAAAATCACAGCGCATTGAGATTTGACAAGATTTTAGAAATACAAGTATGAATAAATGGTTTTTAAAATATATAGATATCATGCTTTTTTACTTTTCATGAAATCTAAAATTACCAAATACCGTTATTAATTGACTTCAATTGATTTATTAGTAATAAATACGTTCTTTTTAATATAGAAACGTTTTTTCATGTAGAACTGCAACTAGAAAGCATTTTTTTTAATGTACACAGATTTAAATTGCACGATACTATTTTTATTTTTATGTATGTTTCATAATAAAGGAGATTAAAAACATCATACATATGTAGAATTTACAGAACACATAATAATAGAAGAATCATATTTAAAATATTTTAAGTCTTTCAAAATCATGTTTTTCGATATTTATGAAAAATTATTTAAGTTTTTCATAAAATCTGAGGTCACTTATCGAACGCAGTAATTTTCTAGCTTTTTATGTTAAATAAGAATGGTGTTTTTTTCTGTCTTCGTATTCTAAAAAGAAAGTCATTTTATTTAATAGCTGACGATAAAGTCAATTTGTTTTTCGTATTTTACAAAAATAGTTGACCGAGATTACATTGATTAAGCACGGGGATAAATGAAAAAGTTTAGCACCAAATTTGTCTCTAATCTCTTGAACATGTTGCTATTGGTGAAAGTTAGCTTTTACAAATATTAAAGAACTAGTCATATAAAGATTAATCTTGTTAGAAGGTTATGAGCCAAAGTTCGATTACACCACAAGGTTAGCAAAGGCTTAAAATGAATTAAGTGACGTTTGGGAAATAAAAATTATATTAAAGAAATTTCTTATGGTAAATTTTAATCCCTAAAGCCCTCGTAGGTGAGTGGACAGTGCATCCGACTCACAAACCGAGGGTCTTGGGTTTGACTCCCGTGGCTGGCAAAAATTGCACATGATTTTTCAAGTACATTTGAAACCAGGACAAGGACCAAATCGGTTGAGCTAATAATTGACAATTATTTCTCGTAAAACAAAAACTGTCGGAACAATCTTCACATTGTAAGGATCCGTATGCTTTGTTTCAGAGCGGATATGGTTTAAAAAAAAATAATTAATCACAGTAGAATTTATTTAACATTAATATACTTAATATCAATAAAATATTCTAGATATGATTAAATACGATGTGATACCGTGCATTTTTTTTCTTTTACTACGAGACAAAAAAGATTTTGCATCTTGGAAGAACATTAAAATATACAACATGTTGCATAGTCACTAAATAATTTAATATTTATAGCTGACATTCTTTTGGCTGGACTATTTTAAGTTCTCCAGAAGTGGGTTTTTTAATTATGGTTACACAATTTGGTGAAAGTTTTTTTGATTAATCTGGCTTTAAATTTTGAATTTTATTAAAAGTATGCATCATGTTTATTTGATGGATAAATAATAAATACGAGTATTTTATTGCTTTGTGCTTGAAGTACATGTATGTTTATATTTTTTTCAAGTGCATTTTGAGTGAATACATATGTGCGCCCATACTTCTGGATAGGTTAAAGACAAGATTAATTAATACTTGCCGCATTCGTAAGCTTTTAGTGTAAGTAGAAAATTAAACAGATGGAACTATACATAGTAAAAAAAACATTGTGGAAGCTAAATCATTTTTTTTCTTATTAATAGTCTATTTTTTAAAAAGAGAGCAAAATTGATTTACAATATAATCAATCATAAATAATATTATGCAAAAAATATTTCAATCCTTTAATTAATAAATTAACATTTTCATTTTTTTTTGCGTGTGTGTATTTATTTAATAAATTTACTAGACATGTTACATGTTAATAAACTGCGCTCCTAGAGTGATGTTTTATATCATAAATTGTTTGAATTATTATTATGTATACTTGTACATTGTATCTTAACTTTTTTACTACGATATTTTATAGAAAAACCCAATTTTTTCGTGTTAACGATTTTTTAATATTATGTATTGACAAATTTATAGTATGCCTCAAGTTATGTTAATTATTGCATTGATTGAAAAATATAAACTTGTTTGATATTTTGTGATAAAACTAATACAGATTTGGCAAGTAATAAACTTTGGCTCAAAAATATCCATTACTAAATAAATAAATTTCCAGCGAATCAACAAGTAGTTTCGTAAGTAACTTGACACCTACTCGTATGCCATCCATAGTGATTGCTGACGCAAACTAAAGTTGATTTGCCACTATTCAGGCAAAAGTCACTTACCCTAAAAAAAGCGTTTTTAAGTTGAGTACGTCACCCGAAGCATAAAATTTTGTTCTCTAAAATTAAAAAATCACCAAGGTACATTAGTTATTAAAATTTTCTAAAATCCCAATTATTCGTATTTGTTTGGACTTTTGATAAAATCTTAACAAGTCTGTTAACTTGACTATGTTGACAATATTTTAACGAATGAAACCGGTCTTTTTTCAATATAATTTGTAAAAAAATATTTAAAAAAAATAATATTATTTTATTATAATGGCTTTTGACCAAGCAAAAACGGCAGAAAAAAATGGTAATCTTTCCATACCTTAGGCAAATTTTCATTGTTTTTCATTATTTTATCGGTTTTTGTTTTTATCAAAAAATGATTTATTAAATGTATTAGATATTTACATGATAAAACATAATAAAAGAACTTTTCCATTAAACAATATTTATTATTTAACCATATTATCTTCATTATTTCTTATACTTTTCATTCTCTTTGCTTCCTTTAAAACCTTCTAAATCTATTAATTAGCATCAAAAAGAAAAAAATAACCTAAAGAATTAATTAAAAAGACATACAAAATATATGTAATCTAAATGAAACCTTAAAAACATTAGAATCTTATTTTTTCTTTCTCCAAACTTTAAAATTGCGATATCTTAAAATGATGTTTTTAGGGTTAGCCACTTTTTCCTAAACGATAGCGATATGCAACAAGGAAGAAAAAAGTATTCTTGAATGCCAATCGAAAGAAAAAGTTATATATATAAAGTACATAGTTTATGCATATATATAAATAGAACAAGTTTTAAAAATTATGATCCCTGTTGTTTTTTGTAATATTTTAAATACAAGCTAGTTGTAAATTTAAAAATAGTGCAAATAAGTATAAAAATCATATTATTATATTAATATGATAGTTTTATATTAAGGAATGATAATAAATTTATCCATTTACACGTTCATTGTTGATTATCTTATTATTTTGAATAGTTTATAAATATGTTTATAGTTATACGAGTGAATATTTATTATACAATTTGATATCCATTCAAAGTTTTAATGGTATGTGTTCTTTTCAAATGTAACATTTTTTACCTAACTAAAAATTTAAAAACAATACTAAAAATTTCAATTGTTGTATAATTATTTTAAATATTATAGTAACTAAAGTTTAATACATAAAGCTCATCAGTTGAAAATGTGTTATTAAAATAAATCATTTAAGAGTTTAAGAAACTTAATTTTACGGAGAAGGTATATAAAACTGTTTTCATATACAAAATAAAAGTAAAATTAATATAACGGTATTGTTCAGTGAAAATCGTAAAGTATTTTATCGGATAATAATTCAAATATCCTCTCTGTTTTCGTTCCTAGCATTTTTTTCCGGTGACAAATATCTAACTAAGCAAAATAAACTAACTAATCTTGATAAAATATTGGGGAATATGAACCGAATATTATGATTGCCTTCATACAATGAGTTGATTTTTACGGATATCGGGGATAGGCGACATAAAATATCTATGATTCACGTATCGTCATAAAACGCTGTATGTAGTTGTGGTGTGTTGGCTGCATTAAACATATTGATATTTGTGAGTAGAGAGTAGTTTTTTGGATATAGCAACACATTTTTTTTTTTGTATTTTTATTTATAAACTATATTTTAAGAAATTATGACTGGTTCAGCTTGTTACGACATTTTTAATCAATATGATCAATTATCAGTTTATACGAAAACAAAAAAATAATAAAATGGAAAAGTACATGAATTGTGTTTTTGGCTTTCCACTAAGAATTATTGATAGTATACATAATTTATTAAATTAAACAAAAAATATAATTTTTTCCAAAGTAATACATATTTATCCTTTGAATTATACATTCATTTTACTCTGAAATATCGTTAATTTAAAAATATATTACGATAAATTATTTATACATATTGTACATTATGTATTATAACAATGAAATATCATCAATTCAGGTTCACAGCCGATATTACCTCTACGCTTCTCTCGTATATATTTATAACTATCACGCTATTATCCGTCTATCATTTATAAAAATTGCTGCAGTTTCTATAAACACGTTATTAAAATACAAAAATTTAATGCATCTAATAACATTATCCATCCACTTGAGTCTCATTGCCTTCATAAAATATTAAATTTGTTGGGGAAAATTGAAGAGCTGAAAGTTGCAAAAAAATGGTTTTCTAAACTGGTGTAAGTTGTTATTGTTTATTTAAATATTCTTTTGTGTTTATCCGTAAAACTTTAAATTGTATAAGCTGTGACTCTATCAAGTACATTATTTATAAGTTTGTTTACATTAATTCTTTCTCTATTACTTTTCAGGACATAATGGTAGATTCTTAGAAGAAAAAGTATGCTTAGTTTATAACAACTTTATGTTCATTAAGTATCTATTTTAAAAACTATTGAATATATACTTAACGTTATGTGTTATAATATGAATGTGCAGAAGAAAAATTGTACGTTCATTAGCAAAATCATTAACAAAGTTTTCAAACTAAAATGGTAATAATCAAAATCACCATTTGAATATGAAATTTCTCATCGATGGTTTTGCTGAAAATCCAAATAAAACATATTTGATTGTAATATGTAATTGAACTTTTTATACAACATATAATTTATTTAGAGAATAGATATTTATAATGGTTTCATGAATTTGTTACAAATTACAATAATGCACGCCTACAAAAATAAATGACAAAAGTATACGCAAATTCTTGGCTGAAAAAGATTTGTAGAAGTATTATGACATTATTCTTTCACTTCAGCAGAGCTTCATTTTTATAACAACCCAGCGGAAAGAACCAGAGTGTAAATGCATTGGGTGTATATTTTGATGTTCTTTCTTTTTGCTTTAGTGCTACAATACGCCATTCTCATTGTATGTAGTTTTTTTATTTAAGAAAATATTTTATTTATATTTTAAAAATATACTAGAAATAATTTAATAACAAAACATTTAACATGAAATAATATACATTATATGTGATAATAATACTACTTGTGGTGAATAAAATTATTTTTAAAAAATAATTGAGAAAATAATAAGTTATATCACAAATTTACATTCTTTTAACAGAAAACGCAAATCACTTTACACCAGACGTTCCCAAACCTTTTCCGTAGACCATTCACCGTTTTCACCGAGCTCAGTATTAGTACGGATGCGAAATCCTTGGTTTTCTTTAACTGGCCAAGTATTCTTCGGAGTATTTGGTTTTCGAATACTTGCGTTGCCTTTTCTTGTTTTTTCGCCAGGCTCTAAGTTTCACGTCCATATAGAACTATGGATTTTACGGTTACATTGTAAACCCGGAATTCGGTTTTTTCGACAATCTACAATCATTACTCATAAAAAATCTGTCGAAATAATTTTCATATTTTGGAGATTCATATGGTCTTGAGGGCAAAAAAACTCAGATGGACAGGTCATGTTGTAAAGTGCGATGAATCTAGAACTCTCAAGAAGGTGTTTGAAGGAA
>JAPMAG010002213.1:0-11377 GCA_036584685.1 Rhyacophila sp. Rhy_31_5
TCTCATCTTCACTTTGGATGTGATGAGAGGCTGCATGGTCCGTTCCATTATCACCCCGTTTCGCGTATAGTCATACCATCGCAGTCCCAAAAGCGTTTTCTTATCATACGCTTATAATCACGAAACGGGACACGCGTATTATTCTAAAAAAGTATCCAAACGGTATTACTTTCTAAGTTACATGTCAAATGTGTTTTTAATAAAATTAAACCTTTATATATATTCAATAAAATAAGATATAGTATATTGAAATTATATATTTTAAGACCTAAACCAAGAAACATAACAAACTGACCACACAAAAGTCATGTAACAAGAATATCAAACGGGGAGCAGATGGAATTGTCGTACAAACATGGCAGATGACAAATATGTTGGTGCCTGTTACTTTGATCGTTTTTTGGTCCTCTGGTAAAGTCGACAACATCTCAACTAGTGCAGTGACTAAAAATATCGGCCGCCACGTAAAAATTAGGGACCTTTAAGCCCGCCACCATGAAAGATTTTCAGTAAAAAAATGAAAAAAAATCCTTCTCTAAAAAAACATAAAAAGAAAATTGGAAAATTTCTCAGAAATCTAGCACTTTTTGTAACATAAGTAAAAGAGTACTCAATACAATAAAATTAGTGAAAATAATATGAAATATCTAGAAATCAGCTGTATATGATAATTAATCAGAACAAAAAAAATATAATAGAAAAAATTAATTAGATAAAATTAGTTTTCTATAATTTGGGCCATTCGATCACACACACAAAGCAACTGAAAGAATCAACTAAAATGTATTTTTATAAGATGTAAGAAAATACGTTACAAACTTAAATACGAGGAACTTGAACATTTATCAGTTTTTTTAAATATTTGTTTCCAATTTTCTCTAATGTTTGTTCGTTTATAAATATGTATTATGTGCGTATTGTGTTGTAATAGTTTAAGTAAAACATTTTAAGATATACTATTTAATCTCCGTGCCATCAATTTTTTCGAGTGATTATTAGTCCTCTAACAAGTGTCCGTAAATTAAAGCATTACTGATAAATTCTGTCTTAAAATGGTTTGTATTGATTTAGAGTCATACACAAATTTTCTTCAATATTGTTTTTTTTTATTATTTCAGCGGTTTTCCCGTTGGACCTGTCTACGCGCTGAATCGGAAATGTCAGAATCCCTCAACCAAGCGGCGAATCAACCGCAAAATCACAACACGTTACAACCGCCCGCAAACAATCAAGATGCCACACAAACAAATCACAACACCCAAGCGAAAACAAAAGAACCGCCACAACAGTCTTACGAACTTCTGCCAACGCGACAGTGCTGCTACAGTTGCGAAAACGTGAAGAAAAAACATCACTCACACCACTGCAGGCAGTCCAACACAATAAACCGAAGCGCGACAAACTTTCAAATACAAACAGAAGGCGAGGAAGTTTTAAAACGCAGCGCAACTGTCACATACAAAACTAGCAAAGTGTCAAGAATATCAATTAGATCGAAGCCTAACTCTGTCAACGAACACAGCCTTGAACATCAAAATAACAGAGTGTCTTCGCTCAGAAGAGAAACAAAAACAGCGCAAACTCTAAGTATCGTTGTTGGAGGATTTGTTCTGTGTTGGCTGCCATTTTTTATCTACTATATTTTAACTCCATTCCTGCCAAAAAATTACGTGAATCCTGTACTCATGTCTTTTTTGACGTGGCTCGGCTGGTTTAATTCTGCGATTAATCCGTTTATTTATGCGTTTTATTCGCCTGATTTTAGGGTTGCCTTTTGGAGATTGACTGTCAAGCGGTGTTCGAGAGATAGTCGGAGAGCTGATTTTGCTTTGCAGCATAAGTGATTATTGTATTTAATTCTACATTTATATATTATTCGAGTGTGATGATTGTCAAGCAATATTCTTGCAGTGGATTGAAACTCTACTGGGAAAGTTAGTCATGTAGTGAATTTCTAGTCATTTATTCATGAATGAATTTGTTTTGTGCTCCAAGTCATTATCTGAATACACCAGTCAAATTAAAAAAATGTGATTAATATAAACAAAATCTTTTTAAAACATACTACTCTGGTAAACAAAAAAGCAATCGAAATCTGCTTAGGAATAAACACAAAAAATACAGTATGCTCCTGATTATCAAGACTAAAAACCCGATGGCACAGATAATACAAACAATTTTTTTATTAAATTTTAAAATAATATAAATTTATAAATCAAACTATTATTTTAATTTATTTAACACTTATTATTTATTAAGAAAATCTGTGATTTTGGTTTGTTTATAGGAATCTTTTAATGATCTAATATGAATATAAGATTCGTAAAAACTAATTACTATTATATTGAAATCTCCCTCGATCCATATAGTTAGATAAAGAAGTGTCGACAAAAGTAAGTGCTGTGGTGTAGTTAATGCGATTGACAATTTCTTCTTCTAATTTCTAATGACATTGGAAATAATATTCACATCACGCATACGTTAAGATCCCAGATAACATGATTTTCACCACTCCCCAATGTTAACCTTAACAACGTTTTTAAAGCACATTCAACAGTAATAAGAATTTCACAAAGTCTATAAAACTTTAATTCAATATCATACTATTATTCTTTTAATCATATCCGCTCCGAAACAAAGCATATGAATCTTAACAATGTGATGATTGTTTTGACAGATGTTTTTTACAAGAGTAATAATTGTCAGTTATTAGCTCAACCAATTTGGTCTATATCAGTGATGGCGAACCTATGACGCACGGGTCAGATACTGACCCATGTAGGCTTTTTGAATGACCCATGTGTTTCTATAAAGTTATTTTTATATCATAAGAAAGAAAATGGACAATAGAAAATATTAAAAAATTAAAATATAAGTACCTAATGTCAAATATTTCCAAGTGGATGTTAGCTAAATGACATTCCATCGTATCATTTACCCATGACAGTCATTTTACCGTATCCTTCTCCATTCCAAATGATGCCACTGGCTTAGTGACCCACGGGGTAGTACTTAAAAGGGCGATACACTATTATACTTTCATCTGTATTATTCAACTACATCACCACACATAGACCTTCGATGATTTGTCACTAGGCAGTCTTTTAATGTTCTCTCATATCATGCTCGGAACCTGTGACTGCCGAATACACTGTCAATATCATTCAATAGGTTCACGGTTCATCGTAATCCAGTTTGTGAAAAAAGGCATACCAAGTACCGATTTGGTTTAGTAAATCATAGCACATGGCTGAGCTATGTCTTATATTTCATCTTCGCTTTAAACATTGTGAGAGTAACATTATCATGTTGTTTTACATATAGCACCAATGGTTACCACTGCAGACGTCTGTACTCACAGCTTAGTAGATAATTATTTAGAAGCTCTTAAGATACCATTTGTACTACTCCCAGTTGACTTTTTTATAAGTACATCATATGTTGTAACAGAAGGTGTTGAAGAAGATAGACAAGTATTTAACTACATCTAGCATGTCATATTGCTTCACCGTTCTGACTCACAATCATGCCAACTACTTAAAATGAATCAGTTTTCTAAAGAAGCATATATATTTATTTATAGTCAGCACAAAACGAAATAGTACTGCAGAGGAACAAGAGGTTTTCGAGTATCCTATTGCTTTCATCGAACTTTCTTTGTGATGTTACCTAGACCTTACTATTTTTTATTGTGGATGCACCATCTATTTAAAAGAAAATAAAGAATTGACAGACGAATGTCCTTAGTTGAAATTATTGATTCTAGATATGATTTTAATTGGCTTGTGAATTTGTCTACAGCTGATTCACTAATGATTACCAGTTTAATAAAAAACAGATTTTACAATAAACTATTCTATATAACATGGAATATTCATAGAAGACAAATATGTCTGGAGTTCATAAACCATCTCATTACTGAATGACTCAATCATGAGATATTGTGATTTAACATTGTATTTATTAATAGTATTTATAAACTCTTTAAAAATCTTGCATCATTAACCTTTTCTGTGTTAGACATAATGTCACAACTAGGCAAATGTGAATCTTTAACTGAATATTGAACCTTATATTTCTTTTAAAAATATATATTAAATGTTTCTCTGTTATGATTTAGTTTTAATGATCATATTATAACAATATATCTGCGTTTTCATATATAAAATTATACAAAATATTTATTTTTGTCTAGCAAACTACGGTTTGAGTTGTGCGAATTAACTCGCTTCTGGCACTTAATCGGTTAAGTCCATTTCAGTAAAAAGTAAAGAGTGCACAAACTATTAATTAGTTAATGAAATCTATTTTATGAACTAATATAAAATAATTCTAGTCATTGACCTATTTTAGAAATTAAGAAAAAGAAACAACGTTTTATAATTAAAAATTTTATAAGTAGATATAGAAGATTATTGATATTAAAATGTGTTGTAATAAAATCACTGTAATTAATTAAATGCAACAACAGTATTGGGGAAAACACGCTCGTAGTTTCTCATAAAGTTTTATATATAAGATAATTTCCATTATCCGACATCCATAATGCTTGTATAATTTACATACAAATAATCTAGGCTTAGACAATAAGATTGTAGTAATAAATTTTCATTGATAGTAAACTCTACTCAACAAAGAAGCTATTGGTGGCAATGCCAAAGCAAAATAATGAAAATTACTTCAGTAAACAATTTTTTTCTTTGATATGAGATTGATATTGTTCATTATTCAAAGCAAGCTCTCTATAACTTACCAAAAGTGAAGATGATCCTTGTCAACAATTATAAACTACTTCAGTAAATTTTGGATAGTGTGTTTTGCTCTGTTCGTAATAAAATAATTTGTGGTAAACCTTTGGTGTGTTATTTTAATAATTGCGGTCTTATTGCTAATGAAACATGTTTAAATTACAATTAAAAAACATCTTTCTTTGCAAACAAGTCAATATAATACGATCAAAGGAATATGTTGATAAACAATGAATGCTATTTTTTTTGTAAAATATTCTGAACTGGTAATGTAGTATCTTGATTTTTGGTCGCCAGTTTTTTTAAGAAATCTGTTATATTATTTGTATATGTTCTATGTCTAGATATTTTAGAGCATGCAGTTTTTCTCAATTTTAAACATTGGTAAAGTGATATTATGTGTTAGGAATGGCATTTTAAAGTAGATTCCCCTAATTCTCTAGCTCTAGAAATGCATTAAATTATGAGGTTGCTAATAATTATGCATTGCCAATAAAAAAATCAGTTGTATAACAACTACCATACAATCTATTCATAAAATTCATCTAAATTTTTTACTCAAATTTTTAATTCAAAAAGTAACAGAGATGTTTTTTGTATAAGGCTAAATTTAAATTTTATCTGTTTATATAAATACATTTATAACTAGTTCTAAATTTACACATTTATTACCCAAAGTTCCGTAGATAAAAAAGATAAAGCATGAAATTAATAAGGAATAAAATGTATTAAAATCAATATTTAAAGAAAACAACATGAATTTAGTATTTTGCATTGATATATTTATGAAGTCATAAAAAATGTGTAAATTAAGTTTCCATGTTAATAAAAAAATAATATATATTCACCTACTGCCACCTGTCGTGTAACTAAGGAAGTCTTATTATATAAAACCTGTTTTCCAGAAACCTGTAAACTTTCTGCTGAAAATATCAACCAATATGAAGAAAAAAAATTCTTATTGTAGCAATATATTTTTTTCATCTGTTAAGCTTCAAGAAGCAAAGTTAAATGAAAATATGGGTGTGCGATTTTAATAAATGTTTTAATAACAATCTTCCTCTTATTCAAAACCAGCGATACTGGGTTTTTTCAATTGTATGATTGAAGTTGTTTTTTTATTTCAATCCATATAATTGTGACAATATATAATTGCCATTTAAATATGATATTGTGTTTGACAAGCGAAATATTAACCATTATTTATGTATGTAAAAAGTTTATGTATAAATAAACATATTTGCAATGTGATAAGAAAACATTAATAAGGAATTTAGGTAAATTCAAGAGAAATTATTACATAACTATCCATGAGCTCCATTTTCAATCATAGTGATGGAAGTTTATAAAATGTTTGTAAAACTATTTAGAAGTATTCATACAATATTACATTCCAGAAAGTTTTTTAAAATTAAAATAACATGCATTTAATTAGGTATTAATTTTGAAGTGATCTGAAAAATTTTATGCTATGTTCTGTAAATTTTCATAAAAATGCTCATGTTATTGTAATTATACTGTAAATAAATATTCAAGAATTATAATAAAGTATCCAATTGTTTTATTAAGACTGGTCGATTTATCCTTATGCAAGTCAGAAAAATAAAAAAAATAGACTTAGCTCTTTTTAAAGTTAACTTCTACTGCATATATTAATGAAGCATTACAATGATATTGTTTGTTTATATCTTTCAGTGTTCCTTTCCTATGCGGCAAGAATAAAATACTATTGTGATTTTTATCAACGGTTACAAAAAATATGATTTGAACAAATCAAAATTTATGTTCAGATGGAAATTATAAACATTCATCCTGCTTGCTGCTTTTAATAGACCATTATTAAGAAGTGAAATAAATGGCAAGTAGATTTGAAATCGGAAAGTGGAATAAATATCTGTTATTGCTCTCATGTTGTGTCAGCCAATGATATACAATTTATTTTATTTGCTGTCAATCTTTGGTAGAAAGCTATTACATTGAAATAATAACACAGTTTTTATACATTTTTCAACAAATATATTTTCAAGATTGGTTTTGTCTATTACAACATTTTTAGGTGTTAAGTTAGTTGAGACAATAATGTGTTAAATTTCAACATAAAAATTGTATTGCATGATAAAAGTTGTAAAACTTCTCACATACTTTTGGATGATAAGATTCAGAAAAGAACTAGAGGGAATCCACATTCAAAATGAAAAAAGTTTAAAATCAAAGTTCATCAGAGAACAATCAACAATTGACTAACTAAATTGTAACATTTTTTAAAAACACACTAAAAAAGTACCTTCTAGCTAATAAATGTAATAAATAGACTACTAAGGTAAAAGTGATCACAATCTGTGATATAAAAACTGGTCCAAGACACATTTACCAAAGCACGTTCGCCGTTTTTAGGTGGTCTTTAGAATATCCGACTTGAAAAACTTATTAGAACAGTTCCTAAACTCCAAATTAAATGAAGTCATACTCCATATAATTTTAAGTTTCCTCGAAAATAAAAAAAGGTTCATCCCTAATCCCCGATTCGTCCTAGCTGAGAGCAGTTTTATTTGATTTTTTGAAGAATTTTATTACTGTTAATGTTAGTGGGTACATATAACATAATACAGAAGATTATTTATAAGATAAAAAGAGAATGAACATTATTAAATTTCAAAGCGGATGGTATTTATCAAAACATTCAACAGAGTTCAAGCTTACCAATACCGAACATTCAGCAATATTCTCTATTTTAGGAAGAAGTTTGCATGGCTTTCTTTGGGTATACACTCTTTCCATGTTTTGCTACAATATGTTAAACTTGTATGATCGATTTTCATAGTAAAATCTCTGATTTAATTTTTTCATGACAATTGATTACTTAAAAAAGCTTTTAAAAAAATGAAAATTGAACAATGCCTTATTAGTATGTGTTCCATACACACGGATCTATGTATATACTGCGAATATAATTTATATGGATTTTTTCACATTCGAGTTGTAACCTACAAACCCAGGGTCAACGTATCGTACATATGGTTTTTTTGTCAACCTTTGGCTATTTTTAAAAATAAACATCCATGTTATAATCTATTCTATTTCTACAACTTAATGGGAAATTTATTTTATCTTTCGCAATGACCCAAAAGGAATTCCACACGTATTATTCTGAAGTCATGATTTACTACTATATTAAGTGAGCAAGCAAGGCTATTTTTAAGAAAAGTCCTATTCATATCGAATGAAATATCTGCCTTAACCTTAAAAAATAGTTGGCTTTTTTACATCGCGGGCGATAGGTGATTTAAAATTAGTTTTGGGATCAGACACGAATTTCCTATTTTTCTATGGGAACAACTGTAATGCGAAATATTTCGGCAGAGCTAAAATGTATGAGAACCTTCGTCGATTTTTGTTTTAGCCTTGAAAATTGAAGACTAGAAAGTTCTACGAAATTTAATTCCGGCGTTTTTGTAAGATAATATGACATTTGACAGTTCCATTCAAGGTTATTTTTAATGAATCTAACAAGACCTATTGGTTGTTCGTACCCGAGTATCTGTAAACAAACAAAATAAGTAAAATTTGTGGTCAGAATTGAATAAAATCAAAACCCATATGTTTCCTAGGCTAGATATAAATAGAAAACGAATCTAAATACCTAACCTGTAGAACTATTGATTCTGACAAAAGCTTGTATTTACACCGGCCGTACCATTTAGAAAAGTGGCGCTAACGTCGGACTATGTCTACCTCAGGTCATACGACAGTGCTACCACTAAAAAGACACTAAACGTTAACAAAAGAATAATTGTAAGCTTTATTTTCGTACTTGAAGATTAAATGGTAAAGGTATTTTTAATCAAAATTATTTGACTAATTGAAAAATCTCCATTACTTTTATATAAAAATTGTATATTTTTATTTTATCAATTTATTTATGGATGAAGATAAAAGAGAAAACTGCTAAAAGTATTATCCATTTTATCTTAAAAAAAACAAACTACTATTCACTTGAAGATGTCGCAAAAACATATATTTATATTGTTATTTTTTTACTATAAGTGTATAATATTGTATCTAATCATATTAAAACATCAATTATTCTTTGGTTATTCTCAATAAAAAATTCTTTTTGCAATGTAAAAAATAAATTTATTATACCTTCTAAAATAGACATTCTCGCTTTTTTTGAGAGGATATGGAATTATATTACGCAAAACTAAGAAAATCAGTATTATTTGGGAATTTAGATAATCACACCATTATTGCAGTATTTTGAAAGCAGAAAAGGAATAATACAATTTGAACTTCCTGGATTAAAGTAATGAACCTCGTCATGTTTGGTGGCCGCAAGTATTAATATTTAATCCATTAAGGCTGGATTCATTAGAAAACGATTTTATTTTTTTCGTGTATAATCATAAGATAACAATTTAATAATAATTCATGTAGACCGTAACGGCTGTCTTAAAAAAATGAGAAATCTGATGAGAATCTGCAATACGTAATACTTTATTTCAAAAAACTAAAACAGCGATTCCGTCGGTACTTAAGGCAAGTCATGCCGCAGACTATAGAATTGGCCTTAGGCAGCAGGTTTCTCACGCCTGTCAAAGAACCTTTTAAAAGTTTATGAAATGAGTATCGTGGAAAGTGTAATTAAAAAAAAAATGTCTATTAAACATGAAATGGACCATATTAATATTATAATAAATAATATGTCAGCTAGAGATATGAAAATATTACAGCCTACCCCGACGGGGGGCGTTTAATCAAAGGACAATTAGATAATACTTTTAACGCTTAATTATTGCTTAGTCAAAGCTTAACTATTGCATGAAATGGTCCGAAAATCGTGAAACCTAAAAATAAGGAAAAAGTCTTCGCGCAGTTTTTGAATTTCAACCAACATACATTTTTCTGGGACAGGGGTAGTGTGATAGTATATACATTTAACTAAATTTTGCTAAATTAATCGTGTTTACAAAATATTATTTTAAAGAAGCGTTTCGCGAGAAGTCTCTCAATATGTTTTGACCGGATATGACCGGTGCTGGATTAACCCATAAGCAAAGTAAGCATGTGCTTAGGCATCAAGAGAATAGGGGGCACCACAAGAACTTTTCATGGTCGAATTTATCATGCAAACTACTAAACTAATTCATTTGAATGAATACGTTTTGTTTATAACGAGTTCTCTCTTATCTCATCATGTGTATTCTACAAAATAACGTTCACTGTGCTCGCAGATTGAAGCTATATAAATTTTGAACATGTATAAGGGGGTACCAAAATTATTTTGTTCTTAGAGCATCTAAGGGTTTTCATCCGGGCCTGGATATGGTCATAAAAACAAAATCATGACAAAGAAACATTTAATATGCTTTTAAAAGAAATATTAAGGTTCTATTTTTGTTTGAAATTTACAGCATGCCGAGTTGTGACATTATGTCTGCCATAGAAAAGTTAAAGGGTCATTTTTATTAGCGCACCTTTCTTTTTATATAATATGATCATTAATATATATTTTTTTTAAAGTGTAATATGAATACTATTTATTAAATAAATGAAACGTTATATGAAAATCTAATTTCATGTAACCCCCAACTGCAGCTGTATAATTAACTAGGCATAAAAAGATATTTCTAAATAAGTGCTGTGAAAAGTAGCGATATACGGCATACTAAGAAGGTAATTATTTTCCCTTGTTTGTCTATTCCCCGAGAGATGGTACTAACCGTCCGTCCACTGTATGCTCGTTATACAAATAATTAGACGAATAAATCTCCGCAAATCGCGGATACATTTTGTCGCCGGTATTGAAATGACGCCAGAGATCGCGAAGCTTTCCAATTTATCAAGTAATAATTATTTTATATTATTATACAATTCGTTATTTTATCTCACTAATTCGAAATAAATGGCAATTGATTAAGACTACATACTAATATGATGACAGTGATAGATGAGTAAGATAACTGACTCAAGGGTGCCAACTAATTCATGGCAATGAAAAGTAATCTAATTCGAATTTTGCAACCGATTTGAAAATAGATAAAATAACTTTGAAGACAAAATATTTTCTTTATTTTAATTTAATATTTATTGATATCGGATAATCTGATCGAAGATGAACACATGGAGACGGTTTGGCGGTTAATAATTATGAAATATTTACAATATGTCACTGTCGGTCAATCAGTAGACAGCGCTTGTTAATCGGAACTTCAAATATTTTCAATAAATCTCGAATTGCGGGCATGAATGACTAGCAGACTGCTGTGCATGTCTTATGGGACTGTTCACTGATGATTTTACCTCGTACAGAGCTATTCACCAGGAACCGCCATCACACGGGTCCTATCAAACATGCGGACTTGGTATCTACCTACCCTCATTTCAAGGGCTTTTCCAGATTTGCGGTATCTTTCGGGGAGAAATTTCAGACGGACTCCCAAGTAAACTCATCAGATTCAGGCATGGAGGGCCAGACTGATTGAGTATTCAACACACCGGTTGTACAGGGTACATCATGCCACTAAGGAGTAATTATGAGGCAATTAGATAGTGATATCATCCTATGCAGCTCTGATATGGGAGTGGTTAAATAAAATCAAAGATTCTTTCGTGCGGTGTCAGGAAGGCGA
>JAPMAG010002215.1:0-11376 GCA_036584685.1 Rhyacophila sp. Rhy_31_5
TACGAAATGCGTAGATACACAGGACTCTATTTTGATGGTGTTTGCTTGAAATAACAAATTAAGATATTTTTACAACCGTACGCAACGTGTACGTGAGCCGAATGTGACGTCACGGTCAAATTATAATCTGCCAACTCTAGTTACTATCAACGTGCACAAATAAAAGGCAATTTGTTTATTAACAAAATGTGTAGATTTTTGTGCAAACAATTTCATTCGATGCAGATTTTCAGGAGACAGGTCTATTTGATGTATGTTTATTCGATATAATTTTTAATTTAATGATCATTGATCATTTTGAGTATAATAAACAACCAACGATCTGCGAGCCGCATACAGCTCCTCTGACAAGTTCATACCAGCACGAATGCCGCAAATTTGACATGGTATACTCTTCGCGTCAATAATATATACCGTACAATCCTGAAAATTCGTAACAATCTGCCGGTCCCTTGGGAAATTCGCAACAATTCATAAAAAAACAATGCATTTTGGTCCCCTCGTTTATTCATGATTCTTCTTTTCAAGGCTACCTAAACGTCTTATAATTCGTTATTTTCCAGGTAAAGAATCCCGTTTATTCGTATAGAATGACGCCCTTCCTGCCTTCCGACACAACTTGTCGAATTAGGTTTGTTTACTCGTACATGTTTTATTGGTTCTGGGTTGTGGCCCTTGACAACGCGATAAATTGCTTAGGTAATAAGAAAAAAACGCGTTTCTTTTATTCTTAAAATTTACACCGTTTTATAATGTAGTTTCATTTACATTCATGTATTTCATGTTTTTTAATAAATCTCTTTAGCTTGAAATTTTCTGTTTTTTACCCCCGATTACTCTTAATCCCGATTATTTGAAAATCTATACAATTCGTAAATAGCCCGAGGTTCCTTGGCACTACGAATTATCGGGAGTATACCGTATATATAATACATCTGCGCAGTTAGATATATTTTGTGTAGAAATGTTTATTTTATTTCTCAGATTTCAAAAGACGAGACGAAAAAAGTTGTCTTATCAAAAAATTGAATATGCCTCCATAATGAATTTATATAAATACTTAGCTATTTATGGCCAAAATGATGGCTTATCAGATGTCACATTAGAAACGTAAAAAAAATGTAGGGGCAAAAAAATTTACTCAAACACTGCACGATGTGATGTAAACCTCATACAAATTTTCCCAATGATTTGAGATACATTAAATTTAGCGTTCATGTAAAAAAATTTACCCATCGCTGGTGAATGTCGTTGATATTTATGCTCAACATGGTGTCAGTTGTGTTGTTAGCTGAAAAGGGTATATTAAGGAAGTGGATTAAGGATTACAAATAAAACATGCAGTTTTCCGATACAAATACGTATTTTTATTATTGTTATATTTTAGCTAATTATGCAGAATAATAATTCCTATTAAATATAATGTATTTTTCAATAATAATAATGCTTCAATATTGATTAATAATACATACTTCATGCTGTAGTAATATTTTCATTATAAATATATATAATATATATAAAGTCGATAAATATAATATGACAAAACAAATGTTATTTTTTTAATACTTTCATATGAGGGGGGTTCCATGGATATTAAGACAGTCGATAGAGTATGAAAACGATCAGTCAGTTATTTACATACCAAATTCTTTTGATATACGTTACATGATAATATGAGTAAATATATATATTTTATGTTTCCATCCGCATGTATTATTCAATCTCAAATCTGAAGTAATTACAAATACTTCTATGGTCGTATATTACCCACAACTGAAGTTGGCATCGTGGTATAATGGATTTTTTTTCTTCATATAGTTAATATTGGTATTCAATATTGGTTTGGTATAAATCGTGTTTTCACAAACAGAAATCGGGAAGATGCCGAGTTACAATGTATGTACTCTATCGAACGCCCTGTTGGCGAATCAACCACGCGTAACAAGATAAAATCTATTTTGAATTTGTCAAAAAAAAACATAACCCCAAATTCATGTGACACATATTTATTTCGGAGGATTTTTTCGCGTTATGGCCCGATGAAATCGTACCCAATTTATCTGCACGTCACTGTTATGCGGTAAACAAACATCGAGACGAAAATGAAATGACGCTAAAGATGCGCAGTCGCAATCGTGTGCTATTCGAGGCGACTTTAGATTCATCGAAACTCGTCGATTTTAATTGTGCCTTGTGTGTACGGCCATACACAACAAACTGTCTGCCCGCGCAGCGGACTCCGTTTCAAGTACGGACGAGCTTTGACGTATCGTGTAATGCCAGCCTTAGAAGAAATGCAATATACGAGTATTTTCTTACGTCAGTCATAATAACTACAAAATCATCTAGCAGAGTGAATAAATTTTTGTAAACGGATGGTTTTATATATTACGTATTATGTAATTAAGAATAAGTCTTAAGTCATTTCTTTTTCGGTGATGTGTCAACTCGTTGAAATATATTTCCTCCAGCTTAGGCAAACCGATATAACATTTAATTTTTTTTTTATAAAATCCAAAATATACGGGATTATTCCGTGAAATAAAATGATCAAATTATTAACGAGATATTCATTATTATTGTAATCGAAACGTCAAAACGCTCCGATAAGTATCATTGATATGCATTTACTTTTTTTAATGACGCCACACGACATCGGTCCAGTGACGTACATATATTTCGAGTGCCCTTGCTTATATCACACTTTCACAAGACAAAATCTGGACGTCAAACATTTAAACAGAAATATTAAGATAAATAGACTGCTATGAGTAAGTTAACAACCAATTTTCACCTTCACAAGTGTTTTTTTTTTTATATTATAATTATTATATCATATATATTGCAAGAATGCACGTTACAAAATATTACCAACTATAGAGGCTGTTTTTTTTTTAACATTCCCCTCTTAAAGTTTTAAAACTCCGTTATCTTAAATTCTAAGGGATGTGTCTTTCGAGTATGGTTTAAAAAAAAACGCCGAAGGGATTTCTCGTGATTTTTTTTCGCAATTCAAAAAAATGTAAACGTCTACGCCACTGGTGGACATTTATAAAAAAACTCGTGAAGAATTCCAAGCCTTGTAAAATTATTTTCTATACTAATCCAATAACAGGAAGAGCTAATTATAATACGTAATTAATAATTAAAACAGCAAATATGTGCCAACACTTCTTTTCTCTAATTTCTCGACTAATCGTATAACCAATCTTATGCCCATTTCGAAAACGTGAAAAAGAAAACACTCTTACATTTTTTTATTTCAGACCACAACAATCAATATAATATCAAACCTTTATTTTTCGAATTAAAAAATTATTCTAATGTTATATTATTCCTATAACTTCACAATATAAAATGTAAAAATTACTGATAATTTAAGGAAACAATGATAACTATTTTATTGGAATTATATTTTATCTATTTTATTTTAATTCTAGCGTACAATTTTCCTACTCGCTCGCAAGACAGCCTCGTCATATCAATCCCTTTATACAGTCAATGAGAATCGTTTTCAAGAATTATTTCATCTTTGCATCAGTCTGGTGTTGAGATTATCAATGTTTCAAATAATTTTACATCTAGCAACATTTGGTAGACGAGCATTTAAAAACTACATATATATAAGCTTGAAAAAACACGAGTTTTTTCAACAATTCGACATATTCTCAGGGAAGCTTTTTTTTAATATAATATAAACCGATATAAAACACGTGCTTATACTATGCTTATGTGATTTTGGATCATAACAGTAAACGTCGCTAAAAATCAGAGGATTATATTCAATATAAATGGAAAATTTTGTAATTTACCCGGACGTGAACGAATGACGATAGTACAAGTATAATAAATGTCCAAAAAATCTGTGGAATACACATTTTTGCGAATGCAAAGGTGTGCACACATAGTACGATAAAGTTCGGTGTGTCATACGTAATTCAGAGTTGCCAAGTGACCAATGAACGATGAAAGTGAAAGCGGATTAAAAACAATAATGTAATTAAATTTTTCTTAACATCTCAAGTGTGCGATTTTAACAATTCCAATTTCGTTACGAAAATATATCAGTCAATAGTATTTTTTTTTTATTTAAGTAAAAAAATATTTAATTTTCTTCTGTATTTACTATTAAAATCGCTATCTGAACACATTTCCGTGGAAGCCTTATTAATATATTATGTAATATTTTATGATTACATGACCGAACGATAAACAATATGATCGGGGGGCCGAATGTGATTAATTAATCTACGAAGGGAAATGGGACACCAAATAACTAGATGATAATTTGAAGTACAATACTTTAGACCCAACTGGCATTAAAATTTATTATTTTTAAATCACTGACATGGCAATGAATTATTATAATACAGTAATAAAAACAACTGTCACTGGCAACACTTAAAGAATTTTAAAAAAACGTATTGAATACACAGATTGTTAAATATTTACTATATAAATTAGTGCACGTGTTTATAATCATGTTTATTAATTAGGCTGTATTTTTAAACTCAATCCAGTGGCGTATCAGTTTGTAGTTACTGGATCAATACAAACCCGAGGGCCTTTTTATTACAGAATTTTTTTCACGAGATATCCCTTCATTCAATTTTATTTACACGTTTCCAGGAATAGATACTCTGGTGTAAATTAAATTCCATATCAGTAGATTCGGTTACCTTAGTTAAATTCAATCCTAAATGGGACCGCGACACTGCAAAGTGGAATTTTTCACTACAACTTCACACTATAATATGAGATCGAAACATCCATGGCGATTCGCATTATCAAAACAAGAAAAAACAATAACAATATATCAAAATATACACAAGACTCTTAAAAATCGAATCTAAACCTTATTTTAGAAAAATACAATACATAGCGTTATAATAAATTACGTGTAGTTTAAGCTTAAATAATCGATAAAAACAATTCAAAAATACAATTTTATATTATAATACAAATGTTCACAACACCCAAACACTTGCCAAATACTTAAATACGACAATATACCATTAATATGTTTTCTAAGTATGTGTGAAGTTCGTTAGAAATCGACTAAGCGTGCCGCGTCACCAGTTTTTTTCATTCTATTTTACCATTCCTAAACATTACACTAAAATTTCAATCATTTTCTACGTAAAGCGTGACGACCGCCTTTTCGACCGACAACACTCCCGAGTCTTGGTACTCTAAAAAATTTTCTAAACCTTTTCCTCCATTTCCTAAGTGGCTACGCGATACCAAATCGAACCGAACCTGTCCAATTGTCATTACAATGTCGCATATACGTAAACTTACGTACAGTCAAAATCTCTCGCGTTATGGCCACCAATAATGGAAACGCTGCTGTCTTTATAAACTTCCGTTAGATGAATAAAATTTAGCCTGTTCGGTTCGCGGTACATCGCCGCCACTGCCTTATTGAATCCACTATTATGAAATTCTATATCCCAGAGTCGGGAGTAGTAAATGAGGCGGCAAATCGCGGCAGGGCCTTCCTTCATATCGCTCTGTCTATAAAATTAATTGTTCAAAAAAATAATGATCATTTTAAAATTTTCAATTATCTATCAACGTCCAATAAATGTATCGAGAGCCCGGCCGCGACTCCACCCCAGCGCTAAATAAATACGCTAATTAATTAAATTTAAGTACATTCGCTCATATTTTAGGGGATTATCATAGAATTTCGCAACTTTACGGATAAGAATAAATATCTTAAATGATTTTTTTATATCAATGAAAATAAATAGAGGTATTCAGTTTAATTCTCATTTTTTTCTTCATTTTTATTTTAAATATTGAATGACGATAAAATACTTTTTAGATAAATCTTAAGAAACATTATTACGTTACGGTTAATATTTTTTTTATTTATGTTTATTAATTAATCATTTTACTTTTCCAATTGATACGATTATCTCAACGCGGGATAATACATCCATAATATGAAAATATATGTGGAAAATTTTGAATGCTTACTGAAGTAAGGGGATCACTATTTTCTCTCTCTCTGAACCGCAGCTAAACTAAACGTCATAAAAATTGGTATTTTTCAGACTGATTTTCAGAATCGCCGGATAGCGGTGGGTTGTGACGCCAAAACAACCCGGTGAAAATCTGATGACACAAAAACGAACAAAAAAAAAAAAAACACGGAGCTATCACCTATTTAAACGCTTTTCCAAAACAAAACTCTCGGACGAAATACAATCAATTTCAGATGTTTTATAGCTGAGTATAATGTTGATAAAATACGCATTGAAGTATCAAGGGAAAAAACTGAAACATTTCTATTTTTCATGAATTTCAGTTGTTTAAATCTTCTAGGCCAGTTGTGCTGTTCACTTTAAATTGATTCGGTGGATTTTATATCACAACATTAATAAGAATTCTTCTTTTTTACGAGTACTTCAGACCAGACGAAGATTCTTTGATATTCTTGAAACTACTGACCGAGAGACGTCAAGACATCGACGAGCAACTGACACGTGCAGAAAATTAGTAACTTTCTTTGTAATTTTGGCACCAGAGGTTTTTTTTCAATTACATTAAATATTTTTAGTATTACATTAATATCCTTTTTTTACAAAAAACTGTGCGAACAATGGTTTTTTTTTAGAATCGAGAGTCCGATAAATTCTATGATAGCATTATAAAAATCGATGTATTACCATAAATGATCCCAAACAGTAGATTTTATTATTGATTTCCGTCAGTTCTAGCGGTCCCGAATCCTTGCAGAGTGGATGCCTCGGTGAATGCTATTCAAGCGAAGACGGTTTTCTCGATATATTTTCGTAAATAAATAAACCAAATTGTCAATTGAATAACGTATTTTAACCTTTATCACAGTCTTGGGTTGGTAGAACTCGGATGGTGCACTGAGCGCACCGATTCTAAGTATAAACTATAACACTGATTTTATAGCTGTACCTGCGAATATTTCGCAAAGCATCAGATAATGGTTGTAGATAAGTATTTCAAGGCCGATTTTCTTTTCAAGTTGAAGGCGTTATTTACTACTAAAATGACTGCGAGTGAAAAACGTTAAATATACTGCCAAGAGATTTTAACGCGTAGATAAACTATCAACTTAGTGTATTCATATTAAAAAACAAAAAAGCTGTGACGTGACAATTCAGTGTGCTACATCTGTATACCGTATGTAACGGGCCTCAGCAATGAACGTTTACTCAAAGAAAATGTAGGAAAACCATCTTCGCTCAGCAGTTACCGCAAAGGACCAAACTAGCGCATACCTTTATAAAACATAGCAAATATTTATTAAACATATGAGCTAGTTAACCACCTTATAAAGTTAAAATTGCATACAATATTCTATTTTTTCTACGCCCCACCAGTGTTTACATTAATTAGCAAGGCGAAGTTCCTCGACTTCACGTTTTTTTTTTTTTAACTGGCCACACTTTCCCATCTCGATAGAGAATTTTCGTTCGAAAGTTGTCGCTATAAGAAGCGACGTGTGTAATAATTTTAATCTAAGAATAAGTACAAATCCATAATCGAGCTATTCCCCCACTGTATATCCCCGTCCCGGGTGGACTTCCATTGCTTTTTTGTTTTTTTTTTTAGTAAATTCGAATCGATTATCTATCCGAAGACTAGTAAAATTTTGAGCACATTACAAGGATCATTTTCAAATCTATCATCTAATATAAAATCTGCTTAACGTGGCATACTAAGACTTTATAATATGCTGACCTAAAAATAGCTACGATATAAAAAGACAAACATTTGACAAATTTTAACGTAAAAAGTAACAAAATATAAGTTCACCAACGAGTGGTCTATTCATATTTTTTATTTTTATTTTGAATCATGGGTGATCACCAACGAAGGATATACATTGCTTATAGTGATTTTTCAATATGAAATTAACCCTGTAACTCTATGGGAATAATATAACAAGCAATCATTCCATTTACGGAGAAAAATGCAATTTTTAATTTTAAAAAAAAACACCACAAAAAAACCAACCGTGTCGACTTTACACAACCCACCAACAATGTAACACTTGAAATACATTAGCAAAAAGCGTTATAAAACAATCCTTTCTAAAGAGTATAATATATACCGAATCGGATAAAATCAAGTCTTTTATATAGATTTGATACAAATGGCATACCTGACTAAATATATATTCGATGATGTGACGCAGCTCAAAATTCTAGTTACGCTAGTATTTCACTAGATATAAGAACAAATATAAACGACAAATACTTCTTTCCGCCGAGAATCAAACTGTATGCATATTTTTTAATCGAGGCTTAACTAATCGCATACGGAATTAGTGCCGCAGTGTTTGCAGGATGTGCCCCAAAATACGATACTATCCGTGTGGCGACGGTTTAAAAAATTATCAAGTTCGCTGCACGGTTGCGAGTTGTTGTTCCTCAGATTCAACCCATTGATTATGTCACAGTTTTTATCGGCATTAAGAGAGCAATCGAAAGCGTGCGCATCTCAAATGTTTCGGCGATTCTTCAGTCTTGGAGATCACAGAAACAATCATGATATGATATCGCGGGCGGGCCGCCGATTCTTTTAAAATATATCTTAACATTTTAAGTTACGAGTATGTGTTACTCACTCACACGTTTCACTAACCGATTGGAAGATAATATGCATTAGATCCCTTAGCAAAAATGCAAACGAATTGTAGACGAATATGTTTATTGTTTATAAAACATGAAAAACTTTTCAGTTGAAGACTGAAAAGAAAGATCATTCATTGCTGAAATTTCGGAAAATGTTACAAGGGATCTGGCGTATCTATTTATTACACTGAGATCAGATTGAGAGTACATTTCAGATTTAAAAAAACTCTTACAGTCAATGAATAAATGCCGATAAAAACTTGTGGTTATCTGTCAAATCCATGTTAACGTCGTTCAGAGTCAGTTAATTGATCGTGAAGTAAAAATTTCAACGGTGACAGAACAGGGCCTAGTTCAAGAATTTATGCGTACATGTCATACTGTTGACTTGGGCCAAATATGAGTACATAATGAAATTACATGTATACAGTGATAAGAAAAGCACTAAAACTCAAGCTTCTCCAAATCGCTTCAGTTCTAAGAAGCGATGCTGAAAATATCTGACCCATAATCTCGAAAAGCCCTGAAGATGTTGCCGGCCACAGACGTGAATTAAAATTGAAAAAAAAAAGTTTTCTTAAAAGCATTTCCAGTTTAAATAGAAAGAATCGCTATCGACGAGAAATATTTTATACCTACATACAATGTTTAAATCATTCGTAGCGATTTATAGTTATTTAAAAGTACAATAATTATAATATGCATTTTTCTCATAAGTTTAGATCAGAAATGGTATATTTTATTTATGCGATTATTTAAATACGTTTTTACTTTCGTACGCTACTTAGATAAATGGTTAAGTGTCTTTTTATGAAGAATCTTCAATGACCAGGGCCGCATTCAGGGTCAGAGAGGCACTACTCTCTCTTTAAAAAATATTATTGCTTAGTTAGCCCTGGCCGCGGTCGGCACTAGCTCTTATGAATCCAAGATGAAATCTAAAACTAGTCTTTCAATGTTCTTACGTAGCTAAATATACATTTTTTTCCCTATAGACTTTTATTCAAAACAATATTTTAGTAGTTGCCAACCGACGATCTAGTCGCAGTAATTAAAAATCGAAAAACGCTTAAAACATTAAACTTTTTATTTTGAAAATATTTTTACTCTGCGTTAATAATAAAGAGTGAATAATATTAAAATTATTATATAAATTAGGCCGCACGCGCGACATGCGTTCTCTGGCGGCGAATCGCTGAAGTAACGTTAATTTTTTTTCTTTTGCGAATTTGCTGTCATTTTGTACGGCCTTTTTTTTTATTTGCGCCTTTTCGTGGCCATATTTTTAATTGAAATACCTTACTAGATATTATATTTTGATATCTAATTGAGCACGCGAACTTGCGTCAGGTGGCAAACGCGATTCCTTTGGATACACGTATTTTCGTGGGTGTCGTTACACAAATTTACGCTTATTATAAATATAATCAGCTGCCATGTTAGGTTGGTAATAGCAAACGATCGAAATAGTCGCCGGATTGACGTATCGTACCGAACGGGTCGTGTTTAGAAGATTAACAACATTACATATTATTATGGCAATGGAAGATGCTTCAATTTTCAATATATATTCAATCACATACGCGTGGAACACTTTATTGACAAGATAGTATCAACGAACGCTAACTAACAGTCTTCAGAAAGTCAATTATAAAAAATAATAATAATAAACCGGTATTTAGTAAATATCAACAGTTCAACAAAATATTATTAGTTTTAATTGGAATTAGCCTGCACGATCACTAAAGCGTTAAAATTATACAACTTGTATGCTGACTTTTCCATGTTCTTGCCAAGATTTCCTTTTTAGAACAGTTTAAAAGCAGGAAAAAAATAGGCGCGAAATTCAAAAACCGTCAACAAATTCGAAATATATAATTCACTACTTCGCCAACAGATGTCATACAACACAAATGTTTGATGAAGTTGATTATTTTATTGTCTATAGATGGAGTGTTGCTATTAATACAAATCGAATTGGGAATACTTGAAATCAAACCAATATTTAACTGCGGTAACACAAAAAATGTCTTGTTCTGCTTGATATACATATATGTCAAATGATAAATGTCCAGCGTATGCTCTGAATAATAAATTGAATTTACTCGACGGTGGAGTGTTCAGACCAGAGGGACAAAGGTTTCGCGCAGTCTCCTTAAACACTACTCTACAAACTACGCTACCCTATTAATACAGAACTCTTACTCGTTTATTAAATTACAAAAATACAAACGTCCAATTGTTATAAATATGTATTATTATAAATAATTATTACTCGCTATTCACGTCTTGACGCTGTTTTAACTCTACGAATATACTTTAATGTGTTAAATGTAATAAAATGTTTAGAACCGCTGCCCATGTGCATTCGGCGGCCGTCCACGTCTCGGTTGAGTATTTTTATTTTTTTGTTATATAAGTAAGAATATATTTTTTACATTTTTAATTTATCGACAAAATATAAAACGCATCTTCACGCACTCGCGGGTAAACCTATCGTGTTTGAACCTTACAATTATAAATAATGTTAAATTTTCTTTCGGTAAATATTTCAAAATGAAATCGATTTTTTGTGCTAATCATTAAACATGTCATATAATAATATTAATAGAGAGGGAATCACTACATCTCAACAAATTCTATAGCGTACAATAAATATGTGTATTAGAATAATTAGTATTGATTCGATACAATTATATAAAATATATGGGAAATCAAAATGAGAAAAAAAAACAAAAAGAAAATGATAAAT
>JAPMAG010002216.1:0-11018 GCA_036584685.1 Rhyacophila sp. Rhy_31_5
GGAAATATTTAACTAATTTTAATATATAACTAACATCCGCTAAAATTAAGTCATTTTTTTCAAAAATGAATAGTAGAGAACTTTTCTTTTCTGGGATTTTTTGTGCTCTTTCAACGTTGCATAAATATTTTTTATCGTACGAATTATCTCAATTGTACTATGCATGGTATACTCATAGTATTATTTAAGTTTGTTTCTTGGAGGATCATATTTTCGTTAATAGCATACTATCACACTCCTATAAAAATATGGTAATTACACATGAATATACGCGTATATTTTTGAGTAAAGTTTTTTTCTAATCTATTGAATCTGAAACATTTTTTAAAATGTATAAAGATAACCGGGAGTAATCATATTTTCACATCGAAATCATCGATGAATTGAATAATAATGGTATTGTATATGTAATATTTATCAATTCGTATGAACTGTATTAAGAGAAAAAAATACGTTTAGAAGCGAGTATTTGTAAAATACTGTACTCTTGCGGGTACATTTTACTGAAATTATTGGTTGAGTAACTATATAGCTTATTATTTTAATAAATCGGGACATATTTGTAATATTATAATCACAATTGATATAAGATATTTTCATGTCATTTTCTTCAGAATAAACTAAACTAAAATTATTTTCTGGAAAATATTGATTATGACTTATTTTTTTTCTATTAATAATGGATTACGTCTCCTTTTTTCTGTAAACAACAATTGCGCTTCCTTGCTGGGATTATAACAGGTAGCTTAACATATTTAAATAATACAACTAACTATCCAATATATAACAATTGTAGATACATATTCGTTATATTATATTAGGCTTAGTTCTATTAACAAAACTCTATACTTTTTCTTACTGATATCAATTTCGAAAAGATACAAAGATATTAATTTATTTCGACTTATGGGTGTATATAATTGATATCAAGATACATTATTATTATCGTGGATGAATAGTTTTTTTGCCTGCACAATCTCACAATGAATCGCAAAAAATCTAATAAAAACCCCAAAGAATTTTAATCCAAATCTGTAATCCGCAAGTTCTAACACTGGGGTCTATATTATAGAAAGCTCACGGCTTAGAATGATAAAGAGAAAGACGAATGCACGGAGAAGCGAGACCGAGAAGGATTTGAGGATATAAATTAGTGCTGAGGCGCTAGTTGTGGGCGGTCTCTGAAAGTGTCGGCGGTGGACTTCAAAGGGCGGCGCGCTCTAATTGGAGGGGCAGCGCACTTCAAAAGGCACCGCCGGTTCTCACCTGCCGGTACCTGAGCATGGTGTACATGAGTTCTTCGCTAATTGGGATTGTTTGATTATGATAAGTGTCGACTATTTTTGACCGGTACGAATAGGATATAGCTTAGTAATAATCGTGTGAATCTAACAATTTCCAATTAGATATTTAAACTTTTATATTTAAAGTTAATTAAAGATTTGACTTTTAACTACTTGAAATATTACAAATTTTGTAAGCTATTCAGCTAAAATATATTCTTAATCAAAATAAGATGATTATGATGTACCTATTTGATGTTTATCTTTTTTAAACTCACCAATTTTTAAGATTTTTGAAAAATACTCAAAACATAATGTAATATTAACGTTGAATGAAATAAATTATTCCACTTTACATAACTTTGTAACGTAATAATACAGTGTACTATGATTTAAACTTAATGTACTTTTAAAACGTATATCAGCAATGCTGATAGTTATTTTGAAGACTATCCTAAATATCTCTTATATTTTCTCTATTAAGTTAACATTTCTAAAATAATTATAGTTCAAGATTGTTTTCAATTTTTATTGAAGTAAATTTTATAGTACAGTACATATTAGTATGAAGCAAATGGAATGGAATATGTGAATATATATTAATTAGATTTGACATCGACAATTTACTTGTGTTGAGTCTCTATGTTGACAAAAACACGTGCATATTTTTGTTATTCAGTTACAATATCTATATATATATCTGCTATTTCAAATGTTTGCTTAACACATGCGCTATTCGTTCTACCATAACATCAATCTACTTATTAATTGTTACGTTTTTTTGGAAACTTTGAATTGAATTCAACTATGTTTCTTACTGACGAAACGATTCGTCACCCTATTGATCACGCGGAAGAAGAAAAGAGAATCAATGAATGAATGAGATAGCTATCTTCAAGTCGACAGCACTAATGGAGAGGGGAGGAAGTAAGAGGCAAAGTGGTTAATGAGGGAGAGGTTCTATTATTAAATGAAACGGCAAACAAATGAAGAGCTATCGATATTTTCATAAAATGTTCAATTCAATGTCTCGCTATTAATACGAGTACATTTCCAATGTTCATCTAATATCGTATTTATTTCATAAGTACATGTGAACTTGCAGAATCGTTTCGTTCTTAAGAAATGAATGCTAGCGTTATGGGTATTGTTTATTGATAATGTATGATGCGAATGACTTTTTATATACATACTAGTTTGTAGAGATTTAGTGCTTTTCATTGTTAGAGTTTAGATGTAAACGACATTTTTTTTAAATATAGCGAACAGTTGATGTGCAAGTAAAAAGAACATCATATCCCAGTTAGGTAACCAAAGAATCAAACAGAAAATTACATATTATTCATTTTACATTGATAAAGTATATTATATAAATGAAACAGTTAAGTAAACATATTGGAAATCTACTCGTACAAGCATTTTCTTTATAATACAAATTGCTAATATGTTTTGGGTAGCAACATTTCTTCCTTCTGGAGATTTTTAGGTATAATTAAAGTCACTTGATTTCGATTTATCAGTGTCATGTAAGAGGCTGTATAGTAAGTACTTCGTAAATTTAAAACTGTATCATACTATCAGCTATGATGTGCAACTAAAAAGTGCGACTAATTTTTAGCTAGCAATTATCGTCAATAAATGTTACATGCATTTCAAAATAATCTATACCATCCATCACCAATGCTCGCAGTTTTATTTTATTAAAAGTTTTACCATTCATAAGAAATCACTAATAATCAGATAATAATATATACATATGTACCGGAGAAGGAAACTACAGTACGTCAAAAATGGCACTTTTTCACTAAGGCTGTTCAAAGTTATTCTGGTGTTACTTTGCTCGGATAAAATGTAACATAGTTAGGTATTACTTTTGTTGTATTTTTTCTAGTATGGTTACAACATAATTGAGTATATCACTGAAAAGAATGTCGCAAGATACTATACACTATGTTGATATCTTAATTTTGCCAAAAATTGACATATCAACTATTCTGTTACCACGTTTAATATGTAAAAAAAGTCCATGTTAAAGATAAATAAAAAAAAGTCATACTAGAGATGCATTAGAAAAACAGTATATTTCCGAAACCGTTAAGTTTTTCGTATATAATAACATTTCATTATATTTTATTATATATATTTTGTGTTTCTGTTTCGCAAACAACTATACAATATTGTTAATCAGTCATAAGGTTCACGTATTTCTCATTTGTTTAATATTTTTCAAATACCAAAGAGAGTATAAAATAATAATAGAGCTTTTCAATAACTTTTTTAATGTGTCGTCTATTTTAGTATTAATAGTTCACCAAAATATTATCTTTATAAAACCCACCAAAAACACTATTCTAATTATAATATATTACTTTTAATAAAAAAATATATAAATTTTAAATAATCTTTGTCTTATTTTTAAAAAAACCCACATAATTTATTGGTTAAAATTACCGGATAAATAATTTTGAAACACGGAGTGATTTTTATATAATTAATTTTATTATTCACTTCGATAACGGGAGATAACGGCATGAAGTTCTGAAATAAAATGCACATTAGTTGATCCATATTAAGACGTTATTGAAGAGATGTTTCCGTTCTGAGAAAAACTGTTATGGTTAATCCAGTATTATCCAGTTAATCCAGTAGTAAATAAAATTCTAATTGGTGGAGACACATCATACAAATAATAATTTATGAATTTCAAGAATAAAATAAACTCACAACCAACGTGTAAGCTGTTAGCGTGTGCGGCCACACACCTGTTAAAAATTGTCCTCACATATTTTTCCATGTTTTGCACACATCTCAAAGAAAGTAACGTGTAACCATATTTTTGTTTTGGCCAATCATATATTTTATTTGGTATTTTATGATGGATTCTCAGATTTCTTTCTTTGAGATGTGTGCGAAACATGGAAATACTTTGTATTTACTCTTATTTTGTTACGTATTTAGAATAAAGACATCCTGAATTATGTAATTTATGAGCTCGTGGTACATTATGTTAACTACTTAATTTTATCTATGCATGAATATGCATATTTGCGCAATCGCATCTTTCTTCCCCCGCAAATATAAGTTGATGGGCAGCACACACAATGAAAAAATTAGGGGGAACGTTGCTCACAACCAATCCAAAAATAACCTGAAAGATAGCAAATTTAGCGCTGAAACATTATAAAATATTCAAAGATAAAATAATTACCTAAATATAAATAAAGATCGTTTGAAGGATAACAACTTTTTTTTACATGTACGAGTATTTAAAATGAAAATTTCTGACGAATGTAAAAATCTGTAAACCAAAAATGAATAAAATCAAAAACCCCAAATGTACGTGATATTTTTGTTAATGGAAATTTTAACGGATACTTAAATATTAATGATATGTATTTCTGTGGCGAAGGGTTGACTATCCAGGGTGACTACATGTAGTTTTCCAATACTTGAACAACAATATTTTTTCAATCAATTATTTTCCATAATATCAATATTTATTTTTCGTATTATTTTACTAGCAATATTTACAGTACGAGTATATGTATCCAAAAAAAATATCTATAAACTTAAAAATAAATAAAAATAGTAAATGAACCAATGAGATGTATGATTATCTTTGCTCAGTACTTAATAACCAAAAGTAATAATAATAATCAAAATAATTATAACTTCAGTTGTTTACTCAGAAGCAAGTTTTAATTAAATTTATAAATCTTTATCGCTAGATATTCGGCATCTATTTCCAAAATCGACTTATTTCACGTAAACAAATTTGTGGTAAATGTCAAAAAATTATGTATGGTGTCAATATTACATATTGTTTTGTTATATCCATTTATAGGGGAAAATACAATTTGCAATGGAGATAACAAAAAAATATAAAATAATAGTTATTTGACATTTGCCACAAATTCGTTGAAGTGGAATAAGTTGATTTTAGAAATAGACGCCTCATATATAACTATTGATATTCAATTCGATTCTAATGAGTATAAATCAATTGAAATTAATAGTCACCCTACTGAATTTTAGGGTTGTTTATGAGTCCCGTTTAATTGCAGGCAAAAAGGTCACCCAGAGCGGCGTCTTTTGAAGAATATTGCTTCCTCCAAATTTTTATGAAGGCATTATACAACGAGGTGCTAAAATATCCTTATAAAAGAATCGGGACTTCATATTTTAGCATGAAAAAAAATAATATCCAGTGAACATTAAACTTTCTCCCAGGTTGAATCGAGCGATGTAAAATAACATCTTTTTATATTAACTGGTATATTCAACCAGCATTTTATTAATTTTCACGACTTGCTCATCAAAACTTATTATAAATCGTGGACGGAGTATTATGTAATATCGGCTTATTTTTTACTGCTCTAAGTGTAAAGGATAGATTTTTCTAACTTTTTCTTAACTTTTATCATTCCACATAATTAATGTATGTATAACAAATATTCATAAAAAAAGTTTGTATTCTGAGTAAGATAGGATATATTTACATAATACGAGAAAAATAAATATACGGGTGAATACTGAGAAGACCAAGTATCTAAGAATATTGAGAAAAACTGGCCTACTTTTGTGGAAAAATCCATATGAAAAAACATCTCTGTTTTAAGTACTTGATAATCAACATCTCCTAAATACATGGGATGACCCTATAGCTCGCCAGCAGGCTAAAAGCGGAAACGCCTCTTTCTTTGCGCTGAAGAGTTTATTCAGATCCAAAATCCTGTCGAAGAAACCAAAATTGTGGGTTTATATTGTGACCTTAAAACCTTTAGTTTTGTATGGTTGTGAAACTTGAGAAAGAAACAGGAAAAGGCAATTCAGGTTTTTGAAAATGAATGTCAAGCTGTTAATAAGATGTTTGAAGGAACTTCAGTAGGCGTTCGGCCTATCGGCCCTCCAGAATGAGATGGGTAGATAACGTACTAGAGATTTGAAAATATTGTCTTTGAATAACTTTATAGAAATAGTTAGAGACAGAGAGGCTTGGAAAGAGGTTGGGTAGTTGATAATGTATTTGAATGAACCGTATTGTTAGATTAAACATTAACATTTACCTTATTCGTAAACATACATACATCATTTGACATGTAGGTTAGCAAAGTTGTTACATTTGATTCGGTCAAAAGGTTAAAATTCGATAAATTAACCAATTATGTATACAGTATCATCTTAAAATTCCTTTAAATTATAAACAATTCAAGAAAACTGGCTGTACGTAAGATTATTAATCGTTTAATTATTTTGAATTGTTGTTAATTGTTCTAATAACATATTTTTTAAACGAGTACTTGCTGATTTGAGCTTTGTCAAAGCGTTTTTATTAAAGATAGCATCGTTTATATTAAAGAAAATAATATATAAATGTGTTCATAAAGCTTTAAAAACTTAGATAATTGATAAATAATCTTTTGTGTAATTTATTTATTATTATAATAATTTAATTTCATCTTTACAACCAGTGCGATTGAGAATCTTCTCAAGACCGCACGCATTTCAAAAACCTTTTTGTCCGCAAGGCATTTCAAAAAGACTACCTCCAGCGTATTTTTATTGCTACATTGTATCGAGTTCATGTTTTGCTAATATAATTTTTAATACTCACTCCCATACAAAACATAACTTTTTACACAGTATTCCTTTCAAGCAATAAACGTTGTGAAAAAAATAAACATTTCAATTTTGAAAGTCATTCTTTTCAAGATTTTTCTAAAGGCAAAGTTATATACCGATGCGGTTTTGTAGTAGACACATCAATGGGTATAATATCAAGTGTCTGGATGTAGGTAGTTAATAATGATGCTTGTTATTCAATGAAAAATACTACTCTTTTAATCCAGTGGTGTAACTATTGCTTATTCTCTAACGTGACAGTTTCTGCAGAATATAGAGTTATTTGGTATTTTTTGATTTCTATGATATTGGTTTTTATAAAAAAATTATATATTATATATGTGTGCGTGTGTTAATATTCTATACAATTCTATACAATCTTCGTTAAAAATAATATTTGATTATACAGCATTAACTATTATGACAGATATGAGTTGTAAAAAATTACTTAGTGATCTGTAAGAAGAGAAACTGTACTCTTATTATTTGTTAACGTTTATGTTTTTAACTCATTTCTAGCCTATTTCTCTATTACCATCGATAAGCATTGCTGTGAAGTGTTAAGGGGTCGTCCATAAACCACATAACACTCTTGAGGGGGAGGGAGAGGTGACCACTAACGTCTACATGGCGTTACATAGGGGGAGAGTGGGTAAATTTTTAATAATACGTAACACTTTTTCCTTTGAAAAAGTGGGTAGGATATGATCATAAATTGCATTCCTATTTAACCCTGTGCCGGACATAATGTCACAACCTAGTATATTAAATGTTTCTTTATCATAAGTTTGTTTTTAATTACCATATAATAATCATATCTCTGCACTTTTGTATTTAAAATCATCAATTTATTCTAGCAAACTATGTTTTAATTTATGCTGTTAACTCAATCGATTAATGTGTAAAGTTACGTAACTTTCATAGGGGGAGGGGGGGTCAATCTGAATGTCTACGTAGTGTTACATGGAGGAGGGAAGGGTAAAAAAAAAGTAAGAAAATACGTTACGTGGTCTATGGACGACCCGACCCCTAGCTAGCAAAAGTTAAAAGAAAAAAAAATAACATGTGAATATGCTAAAATCAGCCCACGTTTGAGGGTAGTCTGAAATCAAAAACCGTCTGCTGATACAGTGTTAATTGTCGTTTTAAATGTAAAATTGATTGCTTACCAAGTCTGGTCGATCTAAGATAATTTGCACAGCGTTTGATACGTGGTTATTGCTGTTTTTTAATGCCAAAATGGCTTTATTTTTCGAGTATCCCATGTCCACTAACATTCTCACAAAAGCTATTGATACATATTGCTGTCCGTCAATACATTTACCGAGGGCTCTGCTTTCCCTGAAATATAACATAATGAAACAAAATGTTAAATTATGTGCATAAAAAAATAGCAATGTAGAATTTATACATTCAGAGTGAGTCTTACCTTTCTTCCTTGGCCTTCTTCCTGTTATCAATTTTTTGTTGTCTTCGTTTATTAACAAACTCTATAGAAGCTTGGACATTACCTTCACATGCCCTCAAAGCCATCCTGGACTCTATCAGAGTAAAGCCCATGTCCATCATTGTACACAAAGAAACATCATCTACTTTCAAAACAACCAGCTCTCGTTCAGCTCTCTGCAAGAGAGCTTTAGCTTCTGGCCTCTTGTTCTGGTGGTAGAGAACAATAGCTTGAAGGAGGTGAAGCCTCATAAATAGTGCTTTTTCATTTCCTAAAAACGTTAAATCATTTTAATACCAGTTAAGATAAATAGATGCAAAAATAAGACTTTCAAATTTTGAGTGCATAAAATATCAGTTGGGTGACGCACGTCTCTCTCTCTCTCTATTATATACATAAATTTCAGTGATGAAGCTATCACGACAGTACAATTTCCAAATGCCAATTGCATTGACATCACTTTATATACATATCATTGCAATAATTGCTATTGATAGAAATCCAATTAGGTATTATTTCATTTTATTATTAATTTTATACTATTTCATATACCAACAAAAAACATTACTTATAGAAAAATTATGTACTCATACAAAAAAAGTGTAACTTTTACTTTTCTACATCTCAAAACTCTAAACCAGGGGTGCAGCTTGTGGCGTGATGCAGCTTTGTGCCTAATAATATTACTATATTTTTATTATTATTAATTCCAACTATGAACGTAAGCAAGTAGAAAAGGTGAGAACTGTATGGCGCATCTGAACTCGTATGTGAAAAATTGACGAATGGTATTTAAAAGTTTACTTAAAGTGCAAAATAGGGGAAATAAAACAGTGAGGTAATTGGGGCTCATAGACGTCACGTTTTTATAAAGAATATCTTTTTGCCTAAATCTATATCTATAAGTTGGCGATAATAATCTAAGTTAACAGTCACATATAAGTGAATATGTTATGTAAACATATTTATCAATAAATAAGATAGCAACGTTCCACAGAACAAGAGTTATAACCAATTGAATTAACCATTTTTCAAATATTTACCATCGGTTCCTTTGAGAGCAATCAGTCGTTCCAAGTTTTGTCCATAACTGTCGTGAAATTTTTTCTCACATAACTTTAATCTTGACTCCGCATCAGGTATGTGAGTTATACTCTGAAGGCAGAGATAGCACCATGATATGTCCAAGTTCAAGAGAGCATAGTTGTCGACAGTTTTCAAAATGTCTGCACTGTGTCCACTGTTATATGATATAAGACATAACATATTAGATAGGACAGGAGAATTAAACTATATTTTTTACGTTAATTAAAAACACCTTCCGTAAATAAAGCAGTTTATACAGTTATTTATATTCAAAGGCTAAAATTCAAAATACCTGAAATATGTGTCAGCCTCTGATAAGAAAACAAGAGCGAGCGGATAGTTTTTTTGCTTTAATTCAGTTCGCCCTCGCTCATGGAGTGTCATGGCTATCATCAATGTTTTTGTTTCATGGGGCGGGAGCTTTATTGCGTTACCATGCTGGTCTTCAAGCTGTAAATTTTCAATGCTATACAAGAAGACATCATGCTATTATATCAACCCATTCCCGGCAGAGGATCGTAAACATAAAAAAAATATTTTACAGGAGGCGGTTTTTATCTAAGGTTCTAAGGTTATTTTAATAAATAAATTTAAAATTACAAAAACGTGTTTAATATTTTGTATCTTAAGATACAGCTTGATGAAAACCCGATTCCGTGCGGACAGTACAGATGCCTATTTTGATCGGATTCGATAAACAGAATGGGAATTGTCTAAACGCCGCTTACGATGTTCTGCTGATAATGGGTCGATATTACTTCAAACTTTAGTGATTTCTCGGATGCATCAACTTGATATTTGGATTATCATTGTACATTTTTTCTTTAATTACTAAAATCATGTTACATTCTACTCTCTTTATATATGGTTGCTACTTTCCACGAAATACCATGTAAAAAAAGTATTACTAAAATAAAAAGTAATGGTGGATAAGTCTTCTTGTATTAAAATCAATCGATATAAAAAAATGAAATTCATTATTGTTTATTGTATTTTAATTTCATTAAAAAAAATACTTAAAAAAAATTATAACAAAGATTATTCACTATTAGAAAATAGACGAACGCGTTTACATACATTTAATACGACATTGCTTTCATCACTTGAGATATTTAGAGCCTGTGTAAAATTTCTTTTCAAATTTTCAGGTTTACTGGACTTAACAAAAATTCTGTTATTGATCACTGTGACTGTTTTTTTGCGAGTTTCTTGTATGAGTTTGGTAAGGTGTCGTGCAAACGGTCAAATAACATTGAAATTGTAGAGCTCGTTCTACGTTGTGATGCGCGTAGTACTGAGTAGTAAGTACGTTCAAGGAATATATCACTGCGTTATTTCAAAACCATGTAAAAAGAGAGTCCAGTGTACTACTGAAATAGTGGCGGCATGAAGTTTATATTTGATGAATATTGTTATCATTTATTAGTCAGATAATGAAAAATTTCATGACTAATTGTTCTTACAGTTATATGTGGGAAACTTAATGGTAGTCACGTAGACTACATACCATCTGTTCTTAGAGATCCTAACCACATCTTCTGTACTCCATTTTTCACACAAAAGACCGCCGAAGCGTTAAT
>JAPMAG010002220.1:0-11372 GCA_036584685.1 Rhyacophila sp. Rhy_31_5
GACTAAAAATCATTAAAACACGTTTTTTGTGCCTCCTGTAAAATTTGTTCGGTGAAGGTTACTCCCTTTTACCTAAACACGGTCGATATTTGTGAATTAATTTTCTTCATACCTTCTGATTTTAATGATTAATCAATAATATATCAACCGTCTTTAGACAAAAGAGATTAAGCCTCACATAACAAAATTTACTGGAGGCACAAAAAACGTTTATTTAGTGATTTTTAATCAAAGTCACATTAGCACAAACTTGAAGTACTTAATGTCCACTAAATTAATGTTTTATTTTCCTGATCTGATATTTAAAAATGAAATTAAAAAAATATTAAGATTGAAAGTTTTCTTTCTTATTTTCTTTTCTCACAAACTTAGAAGGTTGTTCTTTTTTCAAAATCTAAAGCTAAATTTTAATAAGACTTCGATATTGTCGGCTAATTTCCTTTTGATAGAACGTGCATATAGTTGTAAATATTGTGATACTCAAATAAAAGCATTGTTCAAATAACGAGAATATTCTTTTATTCTCACTTAGTGATAAATTATTTAAAGTAATGTGACAAATATATTTAATTGTTGTAACATATAATATTAAATTACAGTAAAGGTAAACGTATTCATAAGTCTGTGGTAACTCTTTTACATAGAAGTAAAAAAATATAATACTTTTTCCGAAACATTTAATTTATGTAAAATAGTTTGAGCGGGCGGGTTTGTCGGCCCAAAACTTTTCCGTTGAGAATGTCAGATGCGATCCAACCTTACCTTTCTGTTATGCGTGGTCGACCGATTTGAGCTTCTTACTTGTCGGTAAATTTATTTGAAAGAATGTCAGGTTTTTCGGTTTTATTAAAATGTAACCACAAAAAGAAAAGAAAATTTAAATTCGACTGCCAAACTTGTGTGGGCGTTGGTTGGATTTCATACATTTTCAAATTTCGCATTGTTTTGCAGCGCGGCGCACGAATGTAAAGAAAAAGAGAAAAAGCCAATAACACTGTCTCATGCTTTTCCGGTTACAATACTTCCAAATCGAATACATTTATGTATGAACGCGAGATAGGCTGGTCCACAAACGAAAACAAACTAAATATTTCACGCTTTTGCCGGCAATAGGAGCTGCTAACCCGCGCCGTACTAAAAGCGTAATCTTTATTAGTAGCCTAATACATTTTCCCTAGCTTTTCAGTGTAGATATAGAGAACGCCATCGACGCAAACTTTCAACTTAGTTCAAACATTATATCAATACATAGTTTGCCCCATTGTAGGCTTTATAAAATGATATTTTTTCATATAATTGTACACGTTAAGCCAGGGGGTTGCAACCTATAAATTGAGGGGTCTTGTGTAGAAAATTGGTAACCCACACATAAGTAAAACTACATTTTTCTCATTTGTAAGCTTATTTATTAATCATGAGTACATAAAAAGTAATCTTGGTACTTACTTTTTCAGTCTATTCTTTAATAACTAAGAAACTTTCAACTGCGATGATTACAGTACTGTCTCATTGTGTGAATCTCTCATAAAGTGGATAAGAGTTGATTATAAATTTCATTCCTATTTAACCTTTTTGCGCCAGATATAATATCACAACCAGGTAAGCTGTAAATTTTTAGCAAAAAATAGAACCTAAATGTTTCTTTATCATGACTTTGTTTTTAATGACCATATTATAATCATATACTCATATGTACACTTGTATATCTAAAATCATCAAAAATATCCAAATTTGTCTAGCAAACTACGTTTTAATATGCGAGTTTACTCGCTTCTGGCACTTAACCTGTTAATGTGGAAAGTTACGTAATTTTGAGAGGTAGGAAGGGCGGTCAACCTGATGTCTACATAATGTTACATGGAAGGGGGAAGGGTAATAAAATGTATGAAAAAACGTTACGTGGTTTATGGACGACCCCTAAAGTGCTGAAGATTGGATACAGAAATAATAAATTCCTCGTAGGTGAGTAGATATTGGTATCTGACTCACGAGCCGAGGGTCATGGATTCGAGACCCATGCTTGTCGCAAATTTTACAAATGGTAGTTCATTTGTATTGTAGCCAGGAGATGGACTCGAAACGATTGAGCTAATAATTAACAACTATTACTCATAAAAAATGAATGTTAAGAAAATCTTCATGAAATGAAGGTTCCATATTCTCCATCTCAGAGCGTATATGGAATAAAAAAATCATATTATTGAGATGAATACAAAGCGTGTGCCGCAAAAATCAATAAAAAAAACAAAAACGAGGTATGCTAAAAGTTTTTATAATGTAAAGATACGTTAATATATTTGAAAAATATTTTCCTCGTAAATAATAATAAAATGACAGTTTATGATATCAAAAATAAACAATTATGCGTATCCTGCGATATTTGGCAGAAACAAAGAATAAAAATGATTATAAACTTATAATGTAAGAAGATTGTAGCCATTTAAATAAAAAACATGCTTATGTCTTCGAATGTGCAGTACTACCAAAATATTCAATCTTTTATGCACGTCACTTTTTACGATTCGTGAACTGACCAAAATTTGTATTGCCATTTGGAAGCACGCGTGCCGTAGATTGTTGACAACTATATGATTACATTACACTAAAAATTGTTTAAAAAAAAAACTTGGAGACAAATGTTTTTTTCGTGTTATTGGAATTTCGCGTAAAAACACAAATAAAAAACTTATCAATGTTTTTGGTTTCGTAATAACAATTTATTGAATATCATATTAGACAGAAGTTGCAAATACAATATAAAAAAATGATTATTATTAAAACTGATCTTTTTCCACGATATTTTTTATCATGTTTTCGACGAATTGTTTTATATCATCGTTTTAAATACTCGAATGCACATTAACACAAATATTTTCACACACCTTTAATATGCGAAATTTATTCGTGTATACACTTTTTTTGTGTTAAAAATATATAAATTCTAAAATTCAATTATATTTTGTCAGAACTGGAGTATAATGTCATAATAATCGTTTTCATGTTAAATAATTTTAACCGTATGTGTAAAAAATCCACTTCATAAAAATTCTAAATATTTATTCTCATTTTATTAGTGTTTAGTATAAATTGCTAAAACTAGTTTTGTTTACAGTTTATACATATAGAAAAGCCGATATATTGAAATAAAAGTGTATTCATACTTATTCCTATACTAAATATCGTCTGTTACGGCACAGTCATATTGAATACAATATTGGTTAGTATTTATAATGTTTATTCATTTGTATTGTAGCCAGGACATGAACCCAAAATAGTTGAGGTAATAATTGACAATTATTACCCGTAAAAAAACTGTCAAAATAATCTTCACATACGCTTCGTTTTAGAGCGGATATGATTAAAAGAATTTATAATACGAACTTGTAGCTGCCTACAACACAGCAACAAGAATTCATTGAATATAATTTAAAATCCATTGGTTAACCTATGAATGTAAAATATCACGAATCATGATATAAAGAATATTGGCCACCTCATTACGGACATAATTTAAGTTTAACACAAGTTAAAAAATATTGGGTGTATTATTTTTATCGTCTTGTCTCTTAATATTTGTTTGCCTGTCTGGACGTATAAATTTGTCAAAAGCAGCATTATAATGTACTCGTAAATTATATGAAATGGATTTAGAATAAATAAGCAATTTGAAACTACAAAAACACATCAAAGTATAATGTATATAAGTGTTTTTTATACTAATTTCTACAATATATATTTAGACAAAAATATAACAATGTAAATAATATGTAAGTTTGGTAAATCATCATTTGTATTGTGTGTTGCATAAATAAGACCAATAATGATTGCGTGCATCTTGATAATATATGTTTTATAATCGCCTCAATTTATAGTTCGAAAAGAGTTACATTTTTTCTTATAAATTATTGTAAAATAGTATTTATTAATATTTACAAATTCTGTTCAAATATTTTAAAACTAACCACTAAAAATAGATTGCGTATATTAAATCATAAAACGTTATTCTATGAAAACAGTGCTGGAAGTGTTAAGCAATAACCATATATAGAATTTGCAGGTAACGCAGAGTTTGTGTGCGAAGGATAATTTCAACTATATGATCTTTCTTATTGGATTTGACCTTTCTACCCCCTCGGGAAACGAACGCCTTTATACTCGTAGTAACGAAAAACAAAAATCTTCAAACTTAAAAACGACTCAGAGAAACAAAGACTAGTTTTTAAAAACTTACACGCATCTTACGAATATAACAGAATACAATAACTGTATTTTTTGTCATGAAAATAATTTTCACAGTTTTCTGAAAAGTTGATTACAGAAATTTTTCGGCCAACTCATCATTGTATGACAATGTAATACTTTTATAGACCTGCAATTTTTAGTTTTGTTTTTTAATTTAATTTATAAAATTTGGCTTTATCGATACCAAAAAATCTTGATAAAATATTTTATATCAAACAAAAAACAAGTACTAATATCATATTTTCACAGTAATTTCTGTCGTGATTGAAAGCGATTCTTCTATAGCAGTGATCGTGAATCATTTTTGCGAGTTGGTCAAAAATTAATATAAAATCTTCAAATAATATTATATCGACCCTGTTTATGTAATGTGAAAAGTGCTTTTAATTGAAAATCACAACGTACGCAACTGAATACATATTCTGTCAGAAGGAATTAAGCCGAAAATGTTGAATTATTATCGAAATTCAGCTTTAGCTTAGTTTGCGTGGAAAGGAAAAAAGCATAAACCATAAATTTTAATAATTTTTATTTTATATTTTTTTAATTATCAGACCAAAAAATAAAACACCATTTCATTCACTTTAAGTTTGTGTTAATATGACTTTGATTAAAAATTAAAAAGCATTAAAAAACGTATTTTGTGCCTCCTGTAAAATTTATTCTGTGATGATTAATCCCTTTTGCCTAAGCATGTCGATATAATAGTGAAATATCAATTCGTGTTATAAAAATGTATGAAGGCTTTCAAATTTTGACAAATAATAAACATTGTATGACTAAATTTACGTATTCAAGCAAAATATTACAAAGAAGAAAATAAATTATGTCTGTCAATTAAAAAAGCTCTGTTGTTCATTTGATGAGAATTTATCCATATAATGTTTTTATGCGGCAGTCACCCTTTACGAAAGCAGTATCTTTGTTAGGATCTAATAAAACTCTACAAAGAAAACAACAGTTTACACGTATACTTAGATGCAAAAATATTTGAAAATATAATTGCAAACCTTTCCGTTGTATTATATTAAATATTTTTGGTAAAGAATTGTATTATTTTAATAAAAACACTTTCAGCCCCTTCTTTTTTTAATATATTCTTATTGATAATTTCACAAGATATTTAAAAATTAATAAAAAATAATAATTAATCTATTTTTACTTAAATAAAAAAACCGTTTTGAAATCATAGTAATTTATTTTCAAAATGATCAATAATCAACGAAATGAAGGCTAGTAATTCCATCCATTTAATTTTTTTTTTGGAATGACTTAATGAAACATACTTCTGTATCACGTTAGTGAATTAAAATACTACATACAATAATACAAACATAATAATAAGGGGCCGTCCATAACTTACGCAAAGCTCTTGAGGGGGAGGGAGGGGTGACCACGAACGTCTACATGGCGTTACAATGGAGAGAGTGGGTTAATTTTTAACTGTTACGAAACCCTTTCAAAAAGTGGATAGGAGGTGATAATAAATTGTATTCTTATTTTACCTTTTCTTTTCCAGACATAATGTCACAACATGGTAAGCTGTGATTTTTTAAGCAAAAAAAGAACCTAACTATTTATTTTACATTACATTTGATTTTACTTTATCATGACTTTTTATGACATGAGTTTTTAATGATCATATTATAAGTCACCCTCGTGGGTGAGTGGATAGTGATCCGACTCACGAGCCGAGGGTCATGGGCTCGAAGCCCATGGCGCAAATTTTACAAATTTTTATTCATTTGTATTGTAGCCAGGACACAAACCCGAAATGGTTGAGCTAATAATAAACATCTATTACTCGTAAAAAAATTAATTTAAAAAAAATCTTAATTCTATCCAATCCAATATGCTCCATATCAGAGCGTATATGAAAAAAAATATTATAACAGTTAATGTGGAAAGTAACGTAACTTTTGGGAGAAGGAAGTGGGCAATGTCAAGCTGAATGTCTATATGGTGTTACATGGAGGGGGGAAGGGTAACAAAATGTAAGAAAAAACGTTTTGTGGTTTATGGACAAGCCCTGAGTAAGTTCATAAAAAAATGATATCAATACATAATTATGAAATAACAGGAATATTTTTTACGATGGTATCTGAAGATATTATGCTCGTCACTTAGTGGCCCGCGCTTTATAGGTTTTCCATCACTGATATAAATAGTTTCAACAGTAAAAATAGTACATAAAAATGGAGTCCTCAATTAAAATATTTTTATTTTGAAACCAGCTATTTATAAGTTTTTTTTCAAATAAGACTTAAAAACGAATTCCTTAAAAAACAGTAATAAAATAAATTTATACAAACAATTTTTAACGTTTTTTACAATGCAGAGTTTCAATAGAATGAGCTTTTATAAATTTTGCAAATAAAATAAAATACATGACTCATTCCATGTCAAAGCCTAAATGTTTACAAAAGAAATGAATCGAACTCCTACATCATCTTAGAATAATTTTAATAAAGTTTTTTTTTTCTCTAATTATGAAATAAATAAAAGACGTTTATTTTAGTTAATTAATATTAAGTTTAAGAAGCTTATAATTTCGGAAAACAAGATTTATTGTGAAAACGAGACAAAGAGAAAATTAAAATTAATATTATAGACTAATTTAAATAAGAATAGTAGTAATTTTAAGTAGGTTTATTTATTATTATTTAAGATTTTGAAAATAATAAATATCGTTATAACAATGTTAAACTAATAGCTGGAAATGAAAATTTTCTGAACGTAATATTTAAATAAAAAAGCTTTTACATATAAATAACAATTTTGATTCCAAGTATTTTCAAGAGAAAATAATTAAACATAGCTCAATTTGAATATGAATAATGAAAATCTTATAGCTAAAATAAAAATCTGATATCATCAAACAATATTTGATAAAACATGTAATTTCTCTCAAAACAATAATGATTGAAGTAAAATCACGAGGTACTTGTAAATTTATTAAAGTATATTGTAGTATTATGCAATATATATTTTATTAAAAAATGGTAAAAACATTTTATTATCTCTTGGTATGCATAATTATAGAAATAATATATTTCTAAATACAAATTAAAAACAGTATTAGTTTATTTATATTAATTGTTTTTAAAGTAAGAAATATAATTTTATTATTGAAAGTACCAATAGTTTATGTAATGCGAACATATGAGTACTTATTTCATTTTTAAATATTAGATAAATAAAAAATAGATGGCAATTTGGAAATATCTGAGACTCATAGTTATACTCGGTTAAAACAAAATTCTGCCTTTTAAACGCTTGTATATTGATGGTGTTTCTCTGTGGTTGTGAGTTATGGTACCTTAAGAAGTCTCAAAATAAGCGTTTACTGAGGTTCAAAAATAGATGCTTACGGCGAATTTTGGGAGTGCTGTGGTATGATTATACGCGAAATTAAATGATAAAAGAATAGACCATGCAGCCCCTCATCACATTCAAAGTGAAGATAAAGCGATGGACTTGGCTTGGTCATGTGTTGAGAAAGCCTGAATCGCATTTCAACTGGGCATACCTTTTCTTTAAGCTAATCGAACTCCGTAAACCCGGGAAGATGCTGAACACCATATCAACCAATTCCTGGCAGAAGATCGTAAACGTAAAGATTGCATTTTGCAGGAGGAAGTTTAAACTAAGGTTCTAAGGTTATTTTAATCAATAAACTAAAAATTAAAAACGTGCGTATGTTATTTTGGAAGCCAATATACAAGTTGATGAAAACTCGATACCGTGCGGACAGTGCGAATATCTATTTTGAAAGGATTCGATAAAAAAACGGAACTCATCCTATTGCCGTTTACGATCTTCTGTCGGGAATGGATCGATATACAGGACGTATTCGGCGGAGAGAATATGGAGGGATGCAAAAAGACTGGCCAGTGACAGGAGTTCATAGAGGCAGTATGTGGTGTCCATATGCTCCGGCTTAAGGGCGTGGTGACGTGCCGAAAGAAGAAGACAGAATACATATTAATACTTAAATGACTGTTATCGAATTTGTAAAACGAAGTATTTTCTAGTAATGGAAAACAATTTTTTTTACTTAAACTGAAACGACATACTCGTATAAATAAACGGTTCGAAAATGCCGAATTATTATCGAAATTTAGAAATAAGTTTTTATGGAAAGAAAAAAAAACATTAAACGTCAATTTTTATACTTTTTCTTAAAAAACTTTCTTAATTATTATCAGATCAGGTAAATGAAACACCAACTTATTGGTCGTCGTGCACTTGAAGTTTGTGTTAATGTGACTTTGATTAAAAATCATTAAAACAAGTTTATTGTGCCTCTTGTAATTTTTTTTCTCTGAGGGTCACTCCTTTTTTCCTAAATACGGTTAAATATATATAATTATATATAATTAAATAATTGAAGTTTTTTTATCATTTAAATACATAAGTGGAAAACATAAAGAACAAGAGTAAAATACCGAAAAGAAAATCTTATTTCACTTTCATTGAAAAGTTCTTATTAAATGAAGTTCTTTTTATAAAGAAATGTGATTATTTAACAAAAACAACTCAAAAAGAACAATAGGAAACAAATCGCAAAGCTTTCAAACCGTACTAGATTTTTTTGTTCATTATTGTTTTAATTGCTAATTGATCTATAAATATTGGCATTTATAATTTACAACGCAGAATTCTGATAACTCAATCATAAGCTAGAATAATTAAGCTAGGTAATTTTAGCTTACACCAGTTAAAATATATCCCTACGATGGAAAAAGTTCTTAAAGGAATCAGTGAGTAAATTTTAACCCACGCATATTTTTCGATTCATTTGAAAGAGAACTCTGCCATCGTATGTACTTGATTACTGTCTTAAGAACATTACATTTACTTCATAACTATACATATAACTGATCTGCTAATAGTAATCGTATCGTGACAAGCAATTACTTTCTTCAACGACATTGTTTACTGTATTGCCATTCTCCACTAATAAGACGAGCTTACAAAGATTTTGTTTTAAAAAACATTACTTCTTTTGACCATATCCGCTCCGAAACAAAACAAATATATCTCCAAATTGTGAAAATTGTTTTGACAGTTTTTTTAAAGTAATAATTGTCAGTTATTAGTCCAACCATTTCGGGTGCGTGTCCTGGCTACAATACAAATGAATAAACCTTTGAAATTTTTTTCAATCGGGCCTCAAACTCTTGATCCTCATGAGTCGTTTGCGCTATAAACTTACCTACAAGAGCGACTTATTAAACCATAACTTTATATAACATTTTATTTATAATATGTTAAATTGTGTATAAATCAAATTAAAACTTTGTATCGATTATATTATTAGACGTACAAAATATAAAGAATAGGAATTTACTTAAAAGAAGTAGTTTTTTTTCTATTAAGAAACATAAAAAATATAATTAGTTCCGATAATGAAATCTCAATTCTTGATTTTTTGAGCCCCCACTGCAAGATAAAAAAGAATGCAAACAATCGTAAATAAATACATTTGTTAATTTATAAAAAACATATTTCGTGTTTTGTGAAAAAATAAAAACATTTTTCACATTTGAGGGTTGTGCTGTATAAAGTTGGTAACCCACAATGAGACAGTTCTGTAATAATCCCAGTTGAAAGATTCTTACGGTAAGAAGCTTACCTATTTAATAATACAATGAAAAAGTAAATTGAGGGTTACCAAGATTACATTTTAGACACTATAAAAAATAAATTTAAACGAGGAAGTGTAAAATGGTTAATATATAAGCTTAAAATCGAATAAAATGTAGTCCTACCTAAGTGTGGGTTATCAACTTTCTACACCACACCCTTCAATTCGAGAAGTTAAAGTAAACCACGCTATCTACAAAAGTGGAACTTGACAGGAGAGCCAAAAACGTTTCATAATTTTCTTCGAACTCAACAAAGGAGATAGATATTTATTTAACATCCAATGTTCAAATGTTATACTTTGTTGTTGTTTGATAATTTGATTTTTATTTTGACAAGATCGCTAACAGTTTATACAGTCTTTTGATATTAAATATAGGCAACTCTATGTAATTAACGTTCAACTTTACATACGGTTTAAGAAGAAACTAGAAAAGATTGTCATATTATTGTTTGACAGTTATGTAGCCAAGAACGTAATATAACATTATCGCGGATAAATAAAAATCGCAATTTTGTAGATGACATTGTTTGACTTTAAACTCTTACATTATTATGTCTTTTATATAAGCATTTAATACCAGTATTTATTATTCTTATTGATGCTCGGTCGTGACTGTAAACGCAGAACGATAAGTGCGGAAAAACGATGAATGCGAGGACGATAGACTGTACACGATTTTCAGTCATACATTATGTCTTACGTGGGTATATAGAAGAATCTATTTTATGTTGTTCTACAACAGCTAATAGCTTGTTCGGGGCAGTTCCGGATTATCCGTCATACCGATTATCTGACCCTTCCGCAACCAGCTTAAAACCGATATTCGGGGCTCTCGGGTAAAATGAGTTTGTCATACTGAGACAGCTAAGCGACATCTATCTACTCCATTATATTATCTAATAATTTATCATGTGTGGAAAGGGTAAAATAATCCTAAATAACGAAATTATTAAGTAAAATTTCAAGGTTTCGGCCAAAATCTGGTACAAAAATAGCTTAAAGATTGTATTAGTAAATATAACAATTTAATGATAAACAGATTAACAATATTAGATTTTAAATTGCTAAAAGTTTTGACTACTATAGATTTTTTTTTACCATATCCGCTCCGAAACGAAGTATATCGACACTGATTATGTAAAAGGGCGTAACCCTCCGATTTTTGAAAAGTGTTTTTATTTGAGAATCATGTGTACAACTAAATACACGTTTTGTCAAAAGGAATTAAGCCAAAATTGCCGAATTATTATTGAAATTCAGCTTTAAATTTTGAAAGAAAGACGCTCTACTAAGTTTGAATAGAAAAGAAAAAAGCATTGAACGTCAATTTGAATGATTTTTCTAAAATAACTTTAATTATCAGATCAGAAAAATGAAACAACAATTTATTGGTCATCTGCATTTCAAATTTGTGTAAATGTGACTGACTAAAAATCATTAAAACGCGTTTTTTGTGCCTCCTGTAAAATTTGTTCTG
>JAPMAG010002221.1:560-11372 GCA_036584685.1 Rhyacophila sp. Rhy_31_5
CTGATAGACAATGTTTCATTTCATGCGGACAAGCTAACAAACGTAACGCTATGCGTATATTGTTCTGGATTTATTTTAACTGACTTCCGGAGGAATAATTGGATCTTTTCTCGTGAGAATTCAGTTATTATTGTTTGAATATTGTTGTTTAATCACAGACGCGATAGTGTGATATCAAAAGCGCTAGGAATTCAGCGGAAGGACCGAGGACCAAACGGACGCTGCGTTACAACACGTGTTCTTTGTATAGTATGACTTTTATATCTACCGCATATAAAAAAGGGCTCGGAAGTGGCCGGCAAGATATGAAGCCCTTATCGAGAGGTTGCAGATAGAAAATTCTCATGGTAAGTAAGATGCCGCAATTATAAAAAAAATGATGATGACATATTCATCATATTTTACTCGTATTGTTAGAATATCAACAATAAGTAAATAGTATTTTATATTTTGCAGTTTAAATAATAAGTCACTAGAATTCATATACAAATAAATATGTAGACTGTTAACCTTTTCTGTGCCAGTGTGAATTTACAGGCAAAAATTGAACCTTAATAATTATATTAAAAGTAAATTGAATGTTTCTTGTCAGACTTTGTTCTTTATGATCATAGTATAGTCATTCATATACAGGCAAAAATTGAACCTTAATTATATTAAAAGTAAATTGAATGTTTCTTGTCAGACTTTGTTTTTTATGATCATAGTATAGTCATATCTCTGCGTTTACATATTTAAAATGATACGAAATATTCAAATTTGTGTAGCAAACTACGTTTTTAGTTGTGCGAGTAAATTCGCGTCTGGCAGTTAATTGGGTAAACATTAATTCAAGTCAATGGACGTAGGTTAATGTTTGTTTTTAACGAGATTAAATTAATAACATAATATTTTTTAGATACGATATTCAAAAAGGTCTGTAATACAATCGGTGTTAAATATAGAAAATTTAAAAATTATATTCTAATAAATTCTAAGATATTCACGATTGTTCCTGTTACAAATGCGTGTATTTCCAAAGTGAACTTATTCCCCTTCAACAAATTCATGGCAAATGCCAAATAACTGTTTAAGGTATCGACATTACATATTTTTTTGTGATATCCATGTGTAGTACAAAATACAATTTGCAATATTAACAATAGATTAGATAACAAAAAAATATGTGATATTGACGTCACAAATAGTTTTTTGGCATTAGTCACAAATTTGTTGAAGTGAAATAAGTTTACTTTGGAAATACACGCCTCAAGTATTCTTTATGGCAAAGTAACTTTATTTATATTTTTTTAAATACATCAAACGGTTTTGGAATAATGCTTCAGTCGCATTGTTTGCGTGGTTAAAATTATCGAAGGTGGTACATATATAAGGTGCTCAAGAGAATAAAACACTTATTTACCCACAGTCACTACAAATACACGCCAGAATAAATAACAGTGATCAACAAACAAACAGTATGTTCAATAATTGGAAGGCGTATACCGTCCTAATGCAAGTCATGAATTGTTTAACTATTGTAATTGCGCCCAATCTAGATTGCAATTCTCTGCATGTTAATTACACAGATAGAGACACGGAGACGAATGTCGACGTATAATGGGGTAGACTGCTGGTGAAACTCTCAATTCGCTCGTGTACACGGAAATCATGAGATCAAACCTGACTTACATTGAAAGATCACGTATAGGGAGGTAGATGGCGGTAATTTATTCAAACACCTCAAAGAAAAATAAATGGTATTCGTAGAAATTACATAAGAGTTTTCATGGGTCCTTTGGCATTATCTTATTGGTTCCATATTAAACATTCAGTCAAAATATGGTATACAAAAAATTCATTTGTCAAGCTCAAACCAGAATAAGATTTGCGTATTAAAACAAACGAGAATAAAAATTAATCTATGTATAAGTAATTATTTTGGAACCAATAAGAGCATTTACACTAGTTTAAAAAAACTAGATTGTTTTTGCCGTATAAAAACCCGTTTAATTTAAAAATACATGCAGAATGATATTATCCTAATACTGTGATATTTCAATATAAATTTTTCACTAACAAAAAATGTCAAATGTTTAGATTTAGTAGAAAAGTTCTTTTTTTAATATTGAACATTTACCTACCAATAACTTATTAAGCATGTAAATATACCAAGCAATTAACATTTTAGCTGCCCTTGCCATAAGATATGCCATGGAAGTTATAACACCACAAGCACGAACGGACGATATTTGCCTTTTCAAGTCTTCAATTAAATTTGTATTATACAAGCAGTGACGTTTTTTAGAGAATAAAAACTCTATATAACCAAATAAATCGCAAGAAAAATCAATTTACAATTGTTTATAACCAGGGTTGTTTGTTACATTTCTTTAACATGCATACAAGATTCACAATTTTATGTTCGTTATTTATTTGTCTAGCAGGTCGTCGATAAATTATACATAAATGCGTAATAATCACACTTTATTTCATAAAACGTGATGAAATTTATTTAAACTTAAAAAATATTTAGACTTTCTCTAAGACGCATTGCTGTGACAACAGTTTGAAGTATTACTTCACGCTTTGAAGAAATTACTAAGGAAAACGTTAATAAAATTACAAGACAATAGGTATTTGGCAGATTTTAGTAGGTCGGCAAATTTATGCACTTATAAAATACTCAAATTTAGGGCTAAGAAGTAACATTTAACCGATATCAACTTAACGGTCAACAGGTAGATAGCGTTTGATGTTTAATGACAACCCTGTTATGGAAGATATAGGGATGTTGGGAAATATGGATCACAATAAACATAAAAATCAGTACGCAGCGTACCGCGTAAAGCTATATTGATGTTCAACAGTATTTATTGTAATAGAACTATTAATTATCTCTATAATTATTATGCTTACTTACTCAGCTTTCTATGGATAATGATATTACTAACCTGACGCAATACAATATAAATAAATTGCTTTCGATTCGTGTATTCATAATTAATTGTGAACACGTTCAACTACGACAGCGAACAATGGCAAAAAAATAATGATAAAATGCACGAAGTGGTATTAAAATGTCATTTCAACATGCTTTCCCACACGTCCCAGTGTGTGGTCATAAAAGTTTACAATAATAAAAAAATATATATGATGATACACAGGATTCTGTATTAACTTAGAGAAAAATTTTCACAATCCCCGCAGCTAAATGGAAATCTATGTATCAGGGTGGCATGACCGTTTGCAGGTAACCGTATTGTCGAACAATGAATTAGTGAGCATATTACATATAACTAAAGCATCGCAGAGTATATTTGAGACAGAATTCTCTTGGAATACCGATTCTGCCTAAATGATCTTCTACACTTATCAATGACGTCAACATAGATTAAAACCAATCATGCCATCTCGATTATTCGACATTTTGTTTCAATGTTTTTTTTTTTTAATTTTAGAACCTATTATGTGCGTTTGTTTGTTTGTAACCATTTCAAACATTAAAACCTGCCAATTTATGGATAAACCATTTACAATTAAAATACTCGTACAGTATATGGGAGGAATTAATAATAATTGCAATTTATATTAGAAAAATATCGTCTATAATATACTCGTAGTTTTGTGTGCAATTTCAATTTTACTAAAATAAAACTAGCAATAAAAAAGACTAAATGAGATTTTGTGGTTATCAATCATTCTCCTACATTAAAGATGAAAATTTCCGACATTTCTATTACCATATCTGCTCCAAAACGGAGCATATAGACATTCAATATGAAGATTACCTAAACAATTTTTCCGATTAATAATTTTCAATTAGCTCGACCAGTCTGGTCGACGTCTTGCATCAAATTTCACATAAAAATATATAAGAACCCTTGTCCCTAGGATTCACAGACAGATACACTGTCCACTAGCTTATGAGGGCGACAATATTCAGACATTAGTGAAATAATGTTAAGTCACCACTATTTTTTTATTTTTTTTTAATGAATAACATTACGTCGTATGTCAAATGTCAAGGAATGTATATGATTCAGAATTCTGGAACTACATTATGTTGGACAGTATCTCGGAAGCAATGTCATTTATATCTCGCTTACGTGTCTCGTTTTTTTCTTGTTACGTCTCCAGTCATCGTTTGGTGGTTGTGTTTATGTGCTCTACCGTGAAATATTATTATATGACTTCAGTGACTAATATTTTAGACGTAGCAAATTATAAAATAAAATAAAAATCGGAATCGGAGTATAGGAAAATGTCGAAGTTGGAGTCGGTAAATTTTAAACCGACTCCACAGCCTTGATCGTATCATCTATTTTTAGAAAAATTATTTGCTGAGGCTCCAGATATTCCGGATCGAATATTCTTTACCCGCGGAGCGCATATTATATAAGTTTCGTTCGAACAAAAGATCAAGAATGACCAATGACTTGACTCAAAAACAGCTGCTTTCGTATTGTATACAATATTTCCACAATGATTAGTGCAGACAGTGTAAGTGTAGAAATTACTCGCGATGCGTGAGTTCATTAAAATGCTTCAGAACCGACTGACTGCTGAATGGCTTTGATTGATACGGAGCGTGGAGCATTGAACGAAATTATTAAATGAAAGCATTTGCAGATACATTTTAAAAGACTGTCGGCACTCTCGTTATTATTTAAATACTAAAACATGTTATTATGTGTGACAGATCGAAAGTCGTGAACTAGTGTGATGAAAAAAAGTGTACACACATTGTAATCAAAAGATTTATGTTAGAAAGGCGCTATTCAAACTTGACGGGTACATACTGTATGATTAGAAGATTATTTCGATAATGCAGTATAAGGTAGGTGTAATAACGAAATGTTATTTTCGAAAAGCTTTAACGAGCGACCGCCACTCACTGATAAAATAACACTACGATATTTAATTAAAATTTATTTTCTGCTTTAGATAAAATTACTCGTTATGATGACATGTCTCTTGTATCAAAAAGTTGAGGATGCGGCGTCAAATCACTGCGGTAAAACAACGTTTCCGAAGAGAGCTCGCGGTTACATCAGCGCTCTATCCGCTATCGAAAACCAGGAGCACAGAAAACTGAAGAGATCGGTCCCCCTGTCCGTCGCTACATACTAATTTATATGAAGAGACCGATGAATGAATGAATATTACATACAGACTGAGGTACGAGTAGACATGTTTTGATAAAATATATTTATTAATATGTAAGGCTGTGTTAAAAATTACAGCTTTAAATTAGATAACTAAATACAAAAGGCTATTTTACTGAAAATATAACAAAAATTTTATATAACTTTACAAAACAAAGCGAAAAAATCCTTATTACTAATAAAAGAAATATTGGGTACCAAGAAAAATAATAAGCTTTTTCGTAATTCACTGGGATCAATATAATGACAAGATGAAAATAGTCAACTAATGAAATACAATATGAATGAAAAATAAATAACTAAAACACAAATTTATAAAATAATAATATTAAAATAGTGATCAATAATATATGATATTCAGAGTAAAAATGTTCTTAATAGTTGTTAATTATTAGCTCAACCACTTTGGGTCATGTTCTGGTTACAAATCGACACCCCCTACGTAAAGTATTGTCACTTCAAAATCGGAACATTTCAGAAGACCAGTTTAAAGAGGCAAAAGCTTAGTGTAAATTAAGCTTTAACCTGTCCAGGAGTATGCACGCGCACATGCGTCTGTTCAATAATCGCTATGAAAAAGTATAGACGTATATGTACGTCAAACACCAAACAATAGAATATTCGTATATATCTGACTCACTGTAGCCAGGACACGAACCCGAAACGGTTGAGCTAATAAATGACAAGTATTACTCGTGAAAAAACTGCCAAAACAATCTTTGCATTGTGAAGATCCATATGCTTCGTTTCGGAGCGGATATGGTTAAAAGAAATAAATTTAAAAAACTAACCCTAGAGAGGTTAATATGCGATGCTTCCAAATCGCACTAATAATACTAATTTTGATATTCTGTAAATTATATAAATAATAAGTACTACAAATACGAAAAATGAAAAACGTAATTTTGAAGTTACAATACTTTACGTAGGTGTTGAAATACGAATGAATAAACATTTGAGAACTTTTTTGCGGCCTACGGACTTGAATCCGCGACCCCCGCATACTAGGCGGACGAGCTATCCACTATCCTAACGAGGGTAACTGTTATATCGAGCATTAGAAGGTCTACCGAATGACGATAATATATTATGTTATTAAAAAATAACTCATAGAACAAAATATCGTTTATACAGTTAATCATTTTCCCATGCAACCTATTAAATTACCTAAGATATATACATCAAACACCTCTCACGGATCAGTTTACAAGACTGTTCCAGCACGGACCACTCCCTCGCACCCTGCCAGATTTCCTCTCCCCGCATCTAAATGCTGAGTAGCGCGCGCGCGGGCGTGGGAACCGACGGACGTTGTTGCGACACGCGGGAACAGATAAAATAAATAAACGTATACCTCCTGCACATTCTGAGGCCCTGGTATCGGGAAAGGCGCATGGTCACACGTCACGGGACTGAGGATATTCTGCGCGAATGGCTCTCGCGTGGGCCATTTCCTCCCCGAGTGTGTATGCGCGCCGGATAGATTTTCCTTCAAAATTCACAAAAGCGCCACTGGTAACGTAGAAAAAATGAATGATTGAAGTGTAGCATTCATTGAATCCATTAATTAATTAAGAGTATATAATACGACACACAAAGGTAAATTGATTTTCTTATTCAATATCTTTCGGTATCTTCTTCTCAGCTTAGATGGAGACACAGATAGAAAAAGTTTATATAAATATTGTATTACACAACCAGTCAGTCAATTAACTTAATTAACTTTTATATAGAAATCCATTTTATTGAATAAATTATTGAAAAAGGTTATAATTTTCAAACGAATAAATTCGATATGTATTCAAAAAATAATTGAGAATATAAAATATTATATATGCGGAAATAGTATATGTACATATTGAGCCTGTTTAGGCAAAAGGGCTTAACTATTAGTTTTTTTAAAAAGTGCTTTTATTTGAGAATCATAATGTACACAACTAAGTACACGTTCTATCAAAAAGAGTTACACTGAAAATGCTGAAGTATACTAGAAATTCAGTTTTAGATTTAAAAAAGGACGAGCTACTAAGTTTGCATGAAAAGGAAATAAGCGTTAACCCTCAATTTGAACGATTTTTCTTTAATAACTTTTAAATTATCAGATCATAAAAATAAAACACCAATTTATTGGTCATCATACACTTCAAAAACTAGTGTGACTTAATGTGACTTTGACAAGATATTATTAAGACGCGTTTGTTGTGCCTCCTGTAAAATTAATACTGTGAGGGTTAATCCCTTGTGCCTAAAAAAGGTCGATATATAATAGAAAAGTCAAAATATTATTGTTAATCATGATAGGATGCAATGCTGACATTTTTCACACATACGAGTATGTAGAATACATTCGCACTGTTGTCCCGAAAAGTGGACACTCATGATTACAAATCATTGAGGGTTGTTAGCTGTAAATGTAAGTTTACCAATGGGCGAATTTAAAAGTTACCTTTGAACAGAATTTACGACATTCACAAGATGATCCAGAACGGAGATGCGGATAATAGAAATAAATTTAAGATTAATTCTCCATTGTAACAAAACAATTTAATAAGACTAATTCAACAAGATATCGATATAGACGCACGTACCTAATGATGGATCATTAAAAATCAACTACAATGTATGTTTAAATTATTGTTAATTGTGCTATGATCCATTCGGATTCGTGGCGATCTATACAACCACCCTCAAATTTTTATTCAAATTAATATTGTCGTCGTTAAAAATGTTGACTTCCCATTTCTCCATTTCAGTCAATTACAAAATCGTTTGAACAACAGATATGCATCTACAGGTAAGAATTTATATATGAAAAAAAATCCACGTGACCTTCGTGTATATTCGTTTTTGTTAGGGTATATCATATTTTTTGAAGATATATCCACGATACAAACAAACCACCTTCGGGATGATATTGTAAATATTAAAATAATAAGGATATGCAATAAATCTATCAATGAAGATATAGGATATAATTGAGACTAATATAATGTTTACAAACATGGCTCGTCAAAAATACGAGTATTTAGCAGCAAAATGCAGTTGACTGTTAAACTTCCTGATAAAAAATTATAAGATTAAGATATTTTGTATAAAGTCAAATCAACCCGAACGTCATTTTTTAATGTATATTTTTCGTAGCAAAATAACATTTAAATTTATTTTTTCCAGTCTAGTGCAATGAGCTGTGTTTACAAACAACGCCCTCAACTGTATGCATGCTGAAATCATGATAATCAATCACAATCGTTTCAATAAGAAATAAATGCAAGATGTACCAATTTGTAGAATTGAAAATGATCCATATTTCATAGATATAAATCTAATTTTCTTAATAATTATTAATATGAATGTTTAACTTTACATGCTGTGCTTAACTGTCCGCACATGTATTCCAGAGCGTGTTTCACCAGCCAAATTTTGTTGATTTAATTTATGCGTTATTAGAGTTAAGCAGAAAAAAACATGGAATTGAGAAAGTAATTTACGTACGAGGTGGACCGGTTTGTCCAATGGCCGGCATATTGACGCACAAGTTTGGATCAACATTATCATATCATCTTTCAGAATGCCCTAAAGCATTTTATAATCACTTCTTACTTACTACTAACAGAACCAAAGATATACATATTGTATGTCAAGTTATAATTGTTTTCCAAACAACGAACGAGAAATGCCAAATAAATACAATTTTATTGACTAAACCATTTTATTGAGGGTTAGGACAATACACATTAACAAACTGTATAATAACAATATTGAAATTGAGTTTTATACTCTAGTGTTCGTCAATCGGTAGTGCGATTTTTTAATTGCTGCTGATATCAACCAAAAAAACATATTAAAACATTAACATTTAAACGCGTTGATTGAAAATACTATATTTAGTATTACCCTGGAAATAAGGATCTTCGTAAACTTGACCCCTGGATTAACAATAAGTACCTTTTTATAAAATGATGCGATCTTGATTCTCCTGAAAGAGAAAACGTCAACGCGTTGACTTGATGTCACTCTTTCAATATTTGCTGACTGAAAAATGTGCATTTGAATCATAAACCTATCAAATTTTCAATCATTTATCCGGTACCTATTTGGGGTAAGAGACTCGGCTGTCAGAAATAAAATCCAGACCGAGTTATCGTTATTGTTGTCCCCAAAACGACGTCATAGCCACTTACGTAACATTTTCCAACAAAGAAGCAACAAGCATGTCGCACTAAATAAAATTGTGATTTTACTAATACATTGGTGTTATAAATGAAATACTATCTATTTAGATTTTTGTTTGTCTTAAACGTCATCCGGTCTTCAAAATATTTCCTAATATCGGTGGTTCACAGGGTGTAAAAAGTTTAAAAAACAACGTTTTCATCAAAACACATTATCTCACATTTTAGATTAGAAAAAATAATATAATACCTCGTTACATTTCTACGTTTTCTTTTTAATATGAAGTAGTGTAATTATGAAGAAAATATTCAGATAAAAAGTAATAATCTTAATAATTTTAATAAATTCAACAATATTTACGAGTATGTATATGACGGCCAGTTTAATAGTTAACTAGAGTGGAAATTGTTTTACGTATTTTTAAGGACAATACTTACTTTTGACTGTCATTTTTGTTTTTATTTATTAGATGTGTTTTGCAAGATGTTTTATTAGAAAAGGGCAAAAATTTTGCTGTTTACGTCAGTAATCAATAACGAGAAAAGTGGACGCTTAATTGATTTATTTTGACGGTTTTTTTATTTATTACTTTTATTATCATTTTAACTGTAAATTGGTTTTTCTACGTGCAAAAAAAGCACGCGAAAAATGACCGAACATATTATCCAATCCTTTTATAGGTGCTTGTTTCCGTTGACGCTAAGAAACGCATATGTACGCGTTTCGAGCGTTTTTACCATAGCCGGGGCCCGCATATTGTGTGTTTTGATACGTTAAGAACGAGATGCAAGAATGTAATATATCTCTGTTACAATCCGTTTTTTACGTGAACGTAAAGCGATCCGTAAACGTGATTACATAGCCCTATTCTTATAAAAGGTTTAATACAAACTTAACATTTATGTAGCTAGGTATAGTAGTATTCATTTATCTGTGTGCGGGTGGGCCTACGTATGCATGTACTTGTACAGATCCAGTGTTAATTTGTGTGACAGTGTGCGTCGGCCACCTCCCTATCAGCATGAGTGTTTTTATCACTCTGTCATATTAGTTAGTACGGTAAAACAAAAATTATGTCTAATAATTCGTCGTAAAGAAAATCTTTAAGGAGCCAGGTGAAACTTGGTTTTACTTAGTATGATTAACATTCAATGATATATTTAACTGTATTTTACAAGTATTTTGGACTTGTGAATCTATTTGCAATGGTATATGGTTTTTTAAAGAAAAGTTCCAGTTCTAATGAGACCGGTGACATATTTCAGCGATGTCATTATTTACGAGTAAGTTCTTCGTCTGAATTTTGAATGAACCCTAAATTAATTAAGCCCGATTGAAAATAATGTAGACTGCAACAGGAATACTGCCCTGCTAAGTAAAAACACAGTATTTACATAAATCGTGGAAATTAAAGTGAATATGAGAAGTTCTTAAGAGTTCCTACATTTTGTATAAGATATTATTCTGCATTAATAGTTTTTTATATTAAAAA
>JAPMAG010002224.1:0-11367 GCA_036584685.1 Rhyacophila sp. Rhy_31_5
CGTTTTACAATATAGATAGATCCGCTTTATAAAACATAGAATTATTTTTACTTAATGGCGAATATATAGATATATCAGAGAAATATATATAAAAAAGACGAGATATTTTCAATTTTAGGAGAGGATGTAAGAGTAAGAAAGCAGATAACTATTTTAAATGTATTTCAAGATGATTCAAGTACCCGGCTCTAATGGATAACTAACTAACAACCAGTCTGCCTTGTTTTTTTACGAATTTCAAAGAAAATCAGAACGGAAACAGCACGTATTTAAGGGGCTTTACGGACATCTCGCAAGAGTTTCATTAAAGTCTAGTATTATCCACTTGAACCGTAACAGTACGGCCCCTGAGGCGACAACCTCCTGTCCCTTTCTGTACGCCTGATACTTTTCTCTGCCGGTATATATTATATAGTAAGTTGGCAAAGTTGGAGCAGCCGAAACTAAAACTAGTCTCGCTTCAGTCAAATAAAATAATTTACTCGTTTAAAGTGAAACAAGATTTCGACAAAAGCAAAGGAAACATGAAAGTTTCGCGAGACTGGATAAATAATGTCATAGGTACGTTTTTAAAATGTTTTGAATTTCAAATAATAAAGTTCGATATTCAAGTGTTGATCCACAACTTGAATAAAATAAATCTTCTCAATTCTGTTACCCTAGTATCGGTAAATTTAAAACGACAATAAAAGTGTGAAGAATCACCGTATTTAATTAGCTTTAGGATAATATAAATAACTAAATATATAAAAAAGAGAAACTGGCCATAAGCTTACAATATGTGGTAGCGAATTTGCCATTTATTATTAAAAAAAAAACTTTTTTATTTTTGCGTCTGACGCTCATACTGAAAAACAAACACATATAATACTCGTATATTCATATTCGAAAGGAGTTCTTATTCGTTGGTAGATGATAAAGAAAATCCTCTAGACATCAAGAAAGTTAGACGCACTCTACTCTGAAATGGTGAACACATCATTAAGACGTCGAAACCTCAATGGATTGTCAAAGAGAGCCGTTTTTCGGGGACGCATTCTGACAGGAGGGTTTGAAGTACGCAAAATAGGTGAAACTCGGAAATTATTTGCGACACATAATGCCACCATGGCGGGGAAAAGTTTTGTTAATACATATCTCGGGCTGCAAGTTCCATCTCGTCAGGCGTTAACTCTTAATGAGATCATTAGGCGTTGAAGAGACCCGAGTGGTTTTGGCGTTAGCACAAACGTGCCCAAATCGTTTCCAGTCGGTTCATTTGACGGTACGTTTGTTATTACGTAGCAACCACTTCTGCTAACTGCATGCTACCCTGGCATTTTATACGAGGTTTCATTAGTACATCATATCTCGCTACGAGTAATTGAGGTTTTGATGAGCCATTGTAAAATATGATTTCGTGTTTCGATTTACAACATGTGTTTATGAAGTTAATTGGTTTTCTCTAGTAAAATTGTTTTCAATATGATTCGCTTTATTTTAGAAATGTCAGCAATTTCGCTTACAAACAAAATAATGATTGCCTCAAAGCAAGTAGAGAAAATAAAAACGTAGCAAAATAAAACTAAAGTAACAAAGAAAAACATTTTCATTTACACAAGCAAAATTATTTGTAACTTAGAAATATAAAGTCGGCATATATTTATTCCATACTTTGTAATACTTTTTCTAAAATATTAGCACATGGTTTGTTTATTTTGAAATATAGTAAATCTATTTTTTTATTACGCCAAGAGAAAAAAACTTTCTGTAAGTATCATAAATATTAAAATACCAATGATTTGAAACATGAACGTACGGGTATGTCGATAAAAAAGACAAAAAAACGGCCATGGTTTCGTAAATATACGGCTTTCCAAAATGAATAAAATGTATTGCAAGAAATAAAGTCTGGTATACGGGGATATTTTGAACTATTTAATTAACGAACCTTTCAAAAAGTATGATTTGATTAAAATCATTTTATTACCACTATCAATCACTAGGAGATATACTATACACGAAAATATGCTAGAAATGTATTTTGGGGGCTTAAGAGTAACGAACGGTATTGAAGAAGACAGGACAAATTTTCCAATAATCCAAGTATCAGTAAAACATGAATGTGTACGGGGCAAACAAATAAAATTCTCGCGATAAAACATTTGTGGGTATTGACGGGTTCGAGGAGTAACTGTGTGAGCCGCAGACCGTGCATTTACCACCACCGAACTGCGACAATGCCGCGCACTGAATGCAATTACACACAGAATTTACATATTATCGCAAAAGTTTCAACCCGCAAAGCATCGTCGGGACACGTCCGACCGCTACACTGGGATGCGGAGCACATGAGAATTAGGAGGTAGACAGCGTGAAGATTTTATTTTATTTAAATAAAAAAACATACATTTACACTGAAACAACTGGCTGTACCACTATATGACGTCAATTGATAAATTCTTTCAAATATGTAATACAAAGTACATCCAAAAATGATCATAAACTCAAATATCTAACTTTTTTTTGAAGAATTGAAGCAACTAGTTACAAAAACAATATAAGCGGATTTTGTCGAAATCGAGAACAAAATACGTTCGCATTCTACGCATAACTTTCTATGTGTGAAAAATTTACGATCCACAACATAATATAAACTTATGAAAAAAATAAAAAGTGAAATGTCCACTCATTGGAATATTTCAAATCTGATTAATTCCTCGCGCATTTTAATATTCATTTCATTTAAAAGTTTATAACAAATTAAAACTGCATATAGATGATCACACACAAACATAGAGATAACCGCACAGATAAATGAATACCACATTAGCAATGTTAAATTTGCAGTTATTTTAATCACCCGCGACTTTCATCTGGAGACATTTATTTTATTAAACGAATAAAGATTTTTTTTAAATATATAAAATTACAAAGATTAATAACATTATATTTATATAGTTGAGCAGTATATAAAAGTAGTATGAAAATAAAAAATAGTTATTAGCGCAAAGTTATGTAAACATTAAAATCAAAACACCAACTACCAGGCGGTCATAAAATAGGAAATACTGCTGTAGCACATCGTAGCAACCACTAGCAAGGAAAAGTTTTTCAAATGTAACTGTTTTAATTTCGCTCAACATCGAATTGGCAGTTTTATGAGTTGACGGTACGGCGTGCTAGCTATTCGCGAACTTTTGTAACCAGAGAATCAGATGAACTCGCCGGTATCTATCCTGCACATTAGTTTTTTTTAGAATTTGAGTTTGCAGTGTTATAAATTGTGATATTGTGTAACTAAGTGATGGTTGATCAATCACGGTGGTCACCAAAAACAGGTATTGCAAATTATCATCAATTCGACATCGTATGCATCCAAATAAAATTGAAATTATACTAAATATAATACAGGTAACATGATTATAATTATAGTTACAACGTATATAAATATAAAAGACATTGAGAACAAATAACGTTAATTTTCTTAATCTCAACAAGCAATTAAGGGAGGAAATAATAACTACATAGGCAAATTGAAAACAAACTTTAAGCCGAAACAATAAAATCAACTTAACAGTGTAAAATTACGAAGATGTAAGAAGCAAGAACTTGAAACTTGCGTCAAAAAACTTCACTTGCAGTAATGCAACAAGGAAAGTTTATACCATAAATTATTAGTGGCCGTATCTTATCTAAAATCAGATGTTTTGCTCATTATTTTGTAAAGAATATTTGTTAACGTTTTAATATCCAATTGTACATAATCGTACTAGCGACATCACCTGGCGCCAAAGAAATGAAATAATCAATAAAATTAAATATAAAAACCCCTTTCATATACGAACGAGACAGTAATCTAAATTGACTGATTTTTTTTTAAATATGAAAAGGCGATGCATACATCATCGTCTACGATTATGCGGCGATGGAACAACTATCATAATAAGTGTTTCACACGACCAGTGGAAAATTAAAATTAAATAAAGATGTACGATCACAGAATTCATTAAATTATTAAATTTGTTACGATGTAGAATTATATTATAAGGTTAAAGAGAAAATATACGAGTATATATACGCTATAGCGTTGTAAAATAATGGAGTAATGCATTATCCACGATAACCTTAGATATTATTTTGTTACAAAACCTCACTCAACAGCCTGTGAACATTGAGGAAGAAAAATCTTAGTTCATTTTCGTGATGATTTTTTCATGAGGCGTTAATAAATCGACGCCTCGATAAAAATTCAACAATTAACAAAGTATTTGATGAATTATGAAATAATGTCAGAGTGCGAAATAACACTTTGTTCTTCCAGTTAGATGAAAATACTTTTTTTCACTTATTCAGGATGTAATAATTTAACTTAAATTTATTTTTAATAATTACATAACTTTTGAATTTTCAAAGCATGGTTTCAATCAAATTTAAATTCAATTAATTATAAGCCCTGCCCTGTCTTACGACGGGCCTGGAAATAATTCTATCGACAACCCAGACTCACAGTTAAAACTCTTAAAACAGTAACTGTGTAATTTAGCGCGAAGAACTCGTGTACTAAATCCGGTAAATGCATTCACAACTTCTTAGAGACTGAGTTAGAAATATCCAAGAGAAAGAGACCGAAGAAAGATTTGGGGGCGAAATTCCGGCTGAGTTATTGGATAATTTATTCCGGTTTAATTGCGTGATAAGTTTGAGGGTTTATTTCAATTTGTTACGTGATATCTCGCGCTGGTTGAAACAACTAAACAGCCGTTATTTAGGCTTTTGAAGGGATAAGTAAACGATGCTTTAAATATATTTTAGATACTTTAAAAGGATTGTAGAGAGCTTTCGTTTAAAATAATGAATACGGCGATGAATTTTATCATAATAAACGAGAACGTGGGGATTTTGGGTTTGTGTAACTCTTTTGGTTCTTTATAATAACAGTATCGCTATTGAAATTATATTTAAGCGTTCAAATATATAATACGATCGACAACAGTATTTATCGCGGCGTGTTTTTGATCAAAGTGAAATGAAATATAGTGAAACTACTTAATTAAAGGTACCAAAAATAGTATTGTGAAATGAATGCGCAATATAATAAAATTATTTTCGTGACCTTTTTGAAATGCCTAAAAAAATACTCATCGGAAAATTAGTTAAACAATGCCCGTATGATTTACGATTTTCCCGACTTTATATTATACATAAATATAGATGTTGTAATTAATCAAGATTTCATTTATCAATTCGTAACATATTAAAGCATCTTCAGCGAAAATAGATTAACACGAAATTGTGGAACAAGTAATATTTTTCAGTGCCTAAATAACTGCGTGTCAAAATATGTGTACGAAAATAAAATAAAATCGAGGAAGTATGTTTTAAGATCGTAATAAGAGAAGTTATACATAAAATTTTCTTTAATACACAACACCTTGGGCGTACAGTTTATTAACTTATAACAAATAAATCAATTAAATAATACAATAATAAAAAACTTCACAATATCGATGGTGATTTGGCAATATATCATATGTTAAAAATGGCTTTTAGGCTAGAAGTTAAACTAAATTTTAGGTTAAATATTAATTAACATTCAAGCTTACAGAAAAAACACATATTTTTATTTTTGTATATTGAAAAAAAAAGAACAACTTACATACAAACAAACATTAAATACTAGTAACTGCGGATGTATTACACAAAAAAAAAATCTGACAATAGTACAAATAACTTTTTTGCGATTTCTGGTATTATAGTATTTCTTTCGCAGTGGAAATTTTCTACGAGTTTTTATTTTTTTACTATTCGGCGAGGTTAATTGCTGCAGCAATTCTGTTAAAAAAAAAAAAAAAAAATAGATAACACATATTGTCTGATCGCCATCGACATGTTTTATTGATTTCCAAAGATGGGGAGGGAATCTTTTCATGAGTTAATAAATTTTTATTTCCATTGTTTATCAACTGGTCTTCGAAAAACAAACTAATTTGTAGTAGCCTTCTCAGAGAAACTCACAAGATAGGAAAGAGTTGACATCCTAAATTAATACAAGGACAAATAATATAAGATATAACACGGTAAGGAATGTATTATATTATATTTTGCTTTTATCAGCAAAGGCGATAACAGCGAAGGCTGAAGATCAAAAACTGTAGTGTAAACAAGAGTTTACATACAAAAGATTTCATGGAGAGATTACAGATACCACGGGGGTAACATCGTGGTACAACTTTAACACTCAGCATGGCTAAACTGTCTTCTTTTGTCTACTAAAGAGGTGTAGAGGTGTCGCGGACTCGAGGAGACATACACTTTATAGCAGAGCTTATTGTCTGTGTCACCGTAAACTTCGTTAAGTGCGCGCTTACCTGGAAACTAAATCAACGTCTCACTTAAGGACCAGCCGAGAATGGATACAGGTGGTTTTGAAGTTTTCTTATTTTCGAAAGAAAAAAAAACACAAAATTACAAACAAATTATAAATTAAACGCGATGCTACAGATGAGTAGATTAAATAATTACGGCAAAAAATCTTTTGCTTATACAATTGTAAAGTTAAAATTGTGTTATAAGAATTGGTATACTATTATTCATTTATCTGTGAGCGTCAGCATATGTATGCGCGAGCTCGTTTTATTAGGACGTGGTTTTATCGCTTTGTTGTGTCAGTACAGTAAAAATAAGATGTGCGAGATGCGACAGGAATAATTAAGGTGATAAACGGATTATTAAATCAAACTGATGGAAAAATGTGGTTTAATACTTATCAACGTTTCAAATAAATCGAAGATAAATACTACCTATATCATGATATGGAAACAGAATCCACAATTGATTTACGTGAAACCAGCGAATCAGAATATTCTATCGATTTATCTAGTTATGATTCAGACTGAAAACAAGTCACTAACTAAGTACGTAATGAATTATGTATTGTTTAATTTAATAAAATACAGTAAAATAATTCAGAAAGATTAGTTACATTTAGTTATGTGTTTGGCTGTACTTCCAATACGCACACTTAAATACTGTGTCTGTACAAACTTAACGCGCACATATACGTATACGTAGATAAATGAATTCTACTATACTAGAAATACTGAAGACGTATTGGTAAGATTTTGCTTGAAATAAGGAGATGAGCAGAAATAGACCTGCAATCTTTCATAGAATTCAAAGTGAAGAAATGACTTTGGAGTCAGCTCAGCAAACACACTACAGATACCGCTTGAGCATTTTAATCTGGCCTTTTCAGACTAACTGGATTATAACGTCGAAGAAAGTTTATGTAAGCAAATATTGAATTGACAGTTATTCTTGTATACACAACAATGATCTATGTATGTTATATGACCGGCGTAGGGCACAAGCGTAGACCAAGATAAAGAAAAAAAAGTAATTAGGAGAAAACGAAAAATAGCTCAAGTGACTCATCTCACCCCGCAATTTAGAAAGAAATGCTGTATATGTGACGACGTTTCAAGTTATAAAAGTTTAAATGTTCATGATAAATCGTGCGAATTGTGTATGCTTGGAAAAAACACGAAAGAAATGATAATTTTTAAACTGCAATTAATTAATGATTGTTGAATATCACTTTTTTCACTGTGCAGTATAATTTTTGAATATAATGTTGAACCACCCGGTAAATTATCTCCATCTTGAGACAACAGTCCAACCAATGTAAGTAATAAGAAAGGATGCCGCCGGACCGATATCATCTCAGGAGTTATTATGCATTGAGAAGAGATGGAAGTCGTAACGAATCTGAGCTTTTGCGAGTCAGCGGACGCCCTCGTAAATATGCAAGGTTGCCGTTCCCGTTATGTGGAAAGTTACCTCACGGGTAAGCTCTCTCCGTAAATAATCATTACGAAAGCATTTAAGTTTAGTATATGAATATAATATACATATATTATTATTCTTAAGCTTTAAAGAATTTTAATGATTAGCTGTCTGTAGATATGTAACATTAATTATAGCCTTATTATACCGAGTACCTGTAGCATCGACAGTTTTTCTGGTAAATTAAATGAGACATGTATTTCCAAAATGTACTTATTCCACTTCAACAAATTTGTGGCAAATGCTAAAAAACTGTTGATGGTGTCGATTTTACATATTTTGTTGTCATACCCATTTGTAATGTAAAATATAATTTTCAATGGATAACAAAAAATATATGTAATATCGACACCGTAAATAGTTTTTTGGCATTTGCCATAAATTTGTTGCAAGTGTAATAAGTTCACTTTGGATCACACACCCCTCAAATACAATATGCTATGATAGAGTTTGCAAATATACATGTATTCATAAATTTTGCTTGAGATAAATTTTACAATTGTATCTAGATTTATCTGACAAGGAACAAGTTTTAGTCAAATTACTAAAAGGTATACCATTACAAACACGTGCAGATTGACTGTATAAAAAAACATGAAGAATAATGTGCAGATTATTAATTTACCCAACTAGTTTACCTAACTTTTTCTGGCTTCAAAAACGCATGCATTTTACAAACATTCAGGGAAGTTCAACAATATAATCGATTCATTTTTTTTATAACACAATATGAAATTCCTTACGATAATATTCAAATATGTATCAACGTACTCGTTTTTGACTAGAGATAATTTTATGTCAGCCTTTATTTTATATATTTATTGTCATTATAAATGAAGATAGATAATATCCACAGTTTAAAATACTTATTACAACAAAGTAAGTTTTAAAAATAATATTGTACATATACAATTATGACAATATTACAATATAATAAATGGGTCTCCACTATGGAGTGATATTCTAGATTAACTATTATTGCTAACCATAAGCATCTACTCGTACAATTGTATACAATACAAGTCACAATATAATATTAAAAGGACGTTGTGTGATTATTTATGTAGTATAATAACACTTCTATGAGTGAACTAACAAAATGAGTGAAACTATTTCTAATTATGATAATAAACATTGTTTCCCTCCTTTATACACAAGCATGGCTCTATAGGACAGTTTTTTCTCCAAAATGTCGATGCATAGAAATATGCATAGAGCTTTCTCCATAAGTTGGCGTTTATAGTTAATTTAAAACCGAAATATGATATTTGCTCGTGATCACCAAATATTATTAAACTTAATTAAAGCTGAAAATATTTTTTGGTATATTATCGCATTTTTGTATTAGAAAAAAATATGGATTTATCGTATTGATGCATTTTATTAATGCGAACGTGCTCTCGTTGGTTTGGAAAAGGCAAGAAAGAATGAAAAACTCCAAATGCTCCATTTTTCGCGAAGTAAAGTAAAATGCTCTGAAAGTCTTTAGATATATTTAACATTTTTAAGCGAGGGAGGCTTAGAAAGAAAAGCTTTAATATTCACCCTTCAAATTTTCTTAATGAAAACAAATTAATCTCAGTTTGTTCAACTGAGCTTTCATATCAGTTTACATGAATGAATAAGAAAACAATACCCAGATACAGAACAATGGACAAAAGAAAGACTTGAATTGTTCTGTTCATAGTACACGACGGGCAATAGATTTTTTAATTAGTTAGAGACTTCCCCGAGTAGAAAAAATGAAGTCAACAAAATAATGTAGCAAAGAAAGTGAATAAAAAAGAAAATCCAACATCAAACCTTTTTAAGTAACAAAACAATACCGGTATCAGCTGGTATAAAAATAAGGGTAAACATTTCAAACATGTACTTTTTCGACATTTATTATTGATGTATGAAAATTATAATTCCACATTTAATATCGTGTTAGAATCAATCTAACGATCAAGTTATGTATGGACTGAATACAGAGTAATACAGTAAAAAACACATAAGCAAATTCGTGTCTCACAAAGATTTGCGACGAAAAAACCCCGTAAAATCTACACAAGAAATCCAATTCGTGATGATGATTCAGCTATACGATCCAAGTCTCTCTATATATATTGTAAAGTCTATCTATTCCAGGGCACGACCCATTTGCCTGATGGAATACCTCTATCTTTTTTGGGAGTTTTTGATTCACGGTACTCGCCCATCGGCATTGGTACGGATTGGTCGTATTCTTCGATCTGCTTTCTTTTTGAATAACCAGTAGGTAGCATGGTATTATCGTATTTCCTTACTTCTGTCAGAATTTTGAGCCTCAATATACTTGTCGTCATCGTAAGCGAGTGGATAGGTTTCAAATTCAAAAGATGGTGAAAATTGCACAGGTTTTTGTAAAGGCATTTGAAACTAGAAGATGGGGCGAATTGGTTGAGCTAATAATCGACAATTATTTATTATCCGTAAAAAATCTGACAATACAATTTTCATACTGAAAAACTCTTCGGTACAAAATACGAAACATTTCGATCCAGGTTCCTTCTGATAATAAATAATACGTATTTTTATGATTATATTCTTATTCCGTCCATTGCTTTTAAATAATAACAAAAAAGCTTTATAAAGTGTTGCAAAATATGGTAGAGATATTGCAAGTATCGAACGTGGAAAATACGAAACATAAACAAAACAATACTGACGCTTGCTAAAGGAATAACAACGAAAGAAATTAAACCAAAAGCAATCAGAGCGGTATCGTAGAGGTGTATAGCAAGTCTACGGATGTTTTTGTTATCATTTCTCGTTGCGTTAATGATTTTTTTATGCTACGCCATAAGACGCGAAGTAATTTCTTAACCGCCCCAGAGCAAGTGAAGTGTTTCATATTAGCAATTCAAATTGGCAAGATGTATCCCTCTACCCAACTAGATGGGATGTTGTTTGTTAGCGATGAAAGATATTGGATTATTTTTTGTTTTTGTATACCATCTGGGGAAAGTATTTACGAGTAAATTTATGCAGTGAAAAACGTCGAAATCACAATATTACTTTTAAGGTGGAGCATGTGGTCTCCTACAGTACTGCAAAAATTGAAGAAAAACTATTCTGAAAAATGACAATAGCTAATTATAAACTAAATGCAGTATAATTCAATATATTTTGCAAGAAATTGTGCAAGATATTTAATAAAGATAGCATTTTTTAGATATTTTAAGAGCTGGGTTCTCACTAGAGTATGTTGAAATCGGGTTTACAGCCTTAAATCCACAAACACGAGATATAAAACGTGAAAATGTTGTGTTATTACGAGAAGTAAATTCACAACGCATGGATTGATTATCCATCAGTGACAATTTAATCTACATATTTTCTCATCATTTTGTAGTTTATAGTTGTTTCTACACTGTGAAGATTTGCCTGAACGGTTTTTAACAACCTAACTCTTTATTTTGGCATACTGAGCACGGTGATACCGTCCCGTGCGACTCCGCTATGGTTTAAAATCAAATGTGGGAAATAAAAAAACATTGCTTTCGTGAAGGGTCAGGC
>JAPMAG010002225.1:1184-11366 GCA_036584685.1 Rhyacophila sp. Rhy_31_5
ATATAGTCATCAATTTACAGTTACACTTGTGTAATTAATAAATTAAAATAAAATTGAAAGGCAACCAAAAATTTAATGGCCAGTTTTATCAGTTATTGGCATATGTATTGCATAACCTAAAAAAATATTTATCCAACCGACTGACTCATTATTAAACAATACTTTCATCAAGCCACGTCCAGTTTATTAGTCAGATAACTAAAAAAATTGAGTTAAATGTGTAGTTATATGTAAAATGTTGCACTCTGTCTATTTCAGTTATCAAATTATTAAAATAAAATAAATAAATAAAGCTAATAAACTTGTAGTCAAGATTTTTCTTAAAGCTTGTCCGCTCCAAAATAAAGCATACCCACAATGTGAATATTGTTTTAACAGTTTTTTACGAGTAATAATTGTCAATTATTAGCTCAACCATTCCGGGTTCGTGTCCTGGCTACAATACAAATGCATAAACATTTGTAAAATTTGCGGCCAGCACGGGCATCAAACCCATAACCCTCGGTTCGTGAGTCGGATGCTACTATCCACTCACCCACGAAGGCGACAGTATTAACTAGTAAAAAACGAACTGAAATTTGAATATTGTCTGGTTTATTACTAGGATATTTCTAAATGTCTTACTAATAAACTGGATGCTTTAATCAAAGTTTTTTCATCATCTATCAAACATATTTGATTTATGGTAACCATTAGAAAATTAGTTTTGTCAATATCTCAAAACTGATTATTTGGAGATTTGTCATTAATGAACTGAACGATCGATATACAGCTAAGTTAAATATACTCATATTTAGACAATATTATCTTAAATTCATATTCTCCTGAATATTTGTTAATATATACACCAACATTTGCCGCCGGTGTATTAGTTTCAAGCATATTTAGATAGTTTTGTGCCAAGCATTATACTCTAGTTTATTTAATTTATCAGTAGATTATTTAATACTTAAATCAACATATTATATTATTAAGTTAAAAACTCTTGAACTGGTATATTGTTTCACTTAACGTTATCAATATTCAATGAATATAAGTGGGTGTTTAACATCATGACTTAGTATAACTGTATAATATTTCAGCAATCATACTTTTTTATAAATATAATATAAAGTTATGCACGCGTGACATATAATAAATGAAAGAACGATGCATATATTCGGTTGTCTGAAAATTCATGATGAATTTCAGCAGAAAATAGCGCTAGTATATATTTTAAAGTACTTCTGTCATTTTGATCTAAATTAATATCATACTATTTGAGAGGTGAAGTTTTTAAATTTATTTAAAAAAAAAAAAACAATATTATTGTGTTCTAGACTCCAAAGATTTTGCAACTAGTGGAGGAAGAAAGATAATTCTATATATTTTCGACAATACTTCTGTTTTACTTCCGGGAAGAGATGAACGCATATCAAGTTTGTGGAAAATTGCGTAAAGTTCATGGCGACAATGCCTAACAAGAATGTCAGTGCTAACAATGGTTAACGAAAGTCCTTGCTAGTGATTTTAATTTTACTAACTCTCTTCAGTTAGGGATACCCACTGAGATTGATGACGACAAAATAAAAGCCTTGATTGAATCAAATCTATAATACACAATAAAACTATAAAAACATTGAATATCCATCATTCAAGGATTCATGACCACTTGCAGAAGCTGAGATACAAAAGCAAGTTCAACATATTAATTGCTCATGTATTTCATACGGTTATTTCACGGTGCGTAAAAACATATACTATATGTTTATTGAAAATAAAACACGATCTATTAAAACAAGACCAAATTTTATATATTATCAACTAAGATTATATCCAGATATAAAAAACCCCTATATTATACTGCTATGAAGAGTATGTAAAGGACCGTAAATTAACTATGTATTTATATATTATTGGTGCATATTTACAAGCATTAAATAATCCACAATTCTCATGGCTTTTACAATGTTTTCCTTGATTTACCATCACACTTTTTCTCATCTTCTATCTCACATTTCTCAATTAATGTAAGTATGAAATAATAACAAAATATTTATATCTACAAGAAGATGACAAATATAATTTTCTGACATTATACTTAAATAGTACACATATTTCAAAGAAGAAATATTGCTTTGAATAATTGTAACAAACTAACTGTTAAGAAATAGCATATGTTTTGAATTTTTTTTCTTAAAATATATCATCAGCATTATGAATTGATCAGCTTATCGGCTTAATATCAAGGTGCAAGAAAACTATGTACTCTCAACTGAAACGTTCAAAATTGATTTCGGCAAGTTTTGACAGCAATATAATAGGGAGCATAATATATTGGATTGTATCACAGCTATTGGGAAACAGCCTATCTGATAAAATAAAAATGTAATATACGATTGAATACAAAGAGCTATTTAATATTGCTTTATTGTATGGTATTAAGTCAGGTGTAATAGAGAGTTAAGTCTTCCGAATTTGAAAGGATTGAATGTGTTTACTCGACTTGGCCGTGTCCAGACAATAATCTTCGGGAAATCTCAACACATGCAATATGTATGACCAAGCAATCACTTTAAGCCTCAGTATGCTCCAATATTGCCGTACGATCATCTTACTTTACGATGCCAATCATAAAAATGCTATCGCTCCTTGGCAAGTCGATAAAGCTATATCGAATCCAATAAGAAAGCTCGACGCTTGATGCAGGACGGTTTAAAAAGCTTTAGCTACCACCGTAAATCCATACAATAAACACAATTTTATTTTTCGATATCCGGTGGAAGCTTTGAACGTGTAAATGCCGTTCACAGTAAATCAGCTTAGCAAACTTTGAGCGTATAAAATGTATTTTATGCTCTTGTTATATGTGACTTTATCGCTCGAAACACATTCCAAGAAACAAGTAATATAAAATAAATATTTATCGTCGCCGTAGCTTTTATATAATGCGCTTTTTTGGGTTTATTAAATAAATGTAACGAGAGGATCGTGTGGATATTGCGGTCATATAAAAGTTATCAACCACTTACAAACTTTGTACTTAATACACTTTTTTTAAATATTACATACTTACCTTTTTTATTTTTATTAAAAGTGATGAAGTGTTAAAGATTATGCAAACACAATACATTGTTAAAGTTAACATGAGAGAATATGGTGAAAATTAGACCAATCTATTATAAACTAACAATCTTTAGAAGATTTTCTTACTTTTAACAAAACTTCTCTCAGTACATGGCAACTCAGTATAGAAAAATAGATACAATAGTTTGCTTAAGTACTTATATATCGCGAATGGTGTATCAAAATAGTTTATGTTCGTATATGGGTCATCTACTGAAGAAAAAACAATGAACATTTATGAAGGTTTATTGTTTTAAATAACTGCAATAAGCAAATGGATTAATCAGTAGCCTAGATGGATATTTTAGACTTTTCGGGTAAATTGTCACATAATTAAACTCAGTACAATAATTAAACTCATGACTAAAGAACTTATATTATTATTAAGTAAGTAGAAACATTGTCGAATGAATATTATTAGTAAATCGATAGATTTGTTCTCAGTAAATATTAAAACGAGAAATTCAAAGTACTCTGTAAAAAATCCAATGTACGATATTGGCAAATCATGTTACAATCACGCGAGGGCCTTCTATGTGTTGGTACAATTGCTATGGATATTGAATATACAGAGATTTACAGCTCCCATTTAAGCTGCGTCATCGTATAAATATCATACACTGAATCCCTAATTGTTGGTGATTTTATTATATATATATTGAGTGTCCTGGGACCTAGGGGGCCTTATAAAGCTAAGTTGTCATGTTTGTATGACTTTGTATATTGTAACTACGCCACTGTAATATATAAACGAATTACTGCCCGACTAAGGTATCCTAATAGTTCAGAGTTGAATTGATACTATCGGCAATAAGAGTTCGTGCAGGTGTACTCGAATATTTTAAAAGGCCAAGGCTCAGATATATGTATACATATATATAAAAAATTGTAAAGAAAAATTGTTTTCGTTTGTTTTTATTTCAATCATCAATAATTAGCATTCAACATTTTAAAGCATTTTCAATTCACTTGTACAACATATTTGTAAAATTTTCTACAATATAAACCTATAATATTTTGTTATTATATAAATTTAAATATATCGAATGAAATATGAAATCTATTTTTTATTTAAAATATGTAACTTTAGTCGTACTAATAATTATTATTTTAACATATAATAAAATTTGCATAACCTATAAAATACAGCACGATCACTATATAATGGATTGATTCTGATTACTATAACTTCAATAATTTTATTTCAATGATTTATTATTATATTTAACCTTATTTTTTTACACTTCGTGTGAATACATTATCATACAAGATAAGTATCTAATTATATTAAATGTGTAGAATTGTATTCAAATGCCTTTCCCATTATAGAACCTCAACAATAAAATATAATTGGTTTGCATAAGTATATATTTCTACGCACACATGGATAGTTTGCATTACATAAAAATATTTTCCCTGTAGCAATACTAAAGTATAAAATATTATATTTATGTTTTATTAACAACATACTTTATATTTGAATTTCAATAATAATGAACTGATCTTTTTACTATTATTAGCCGTAATTTTAAAAATCAGGACGAATATTTAAAAAAAATATATAAATACACATTCTCGCGAAGAATTCTTTTCATTTTTTACATACGCTATTAATAGAACCTTTGAGAAAATATTCATTTAACGATCTGTGGCAATAATTTCATAGTATTTTGAGTTTACATTTTTTTTCTGAACAATCTGTGATCATAAGCACATAAAATTAAAGCACTCTATTTTTTAAAATATATATAATAAAAATTATTGCTTACTGAAATTATTCCGACAACTAAACAACTCAAAATAATAACAAAGTTTTTATACATATGATTTTCACATATTTATATTTTTGAAATTCATGTGTGGAAATGTGTATAAAAACCGTCTTATTATTTCAATGTAATGAATGGCTTTTCACTAAAAATTTACAATAGAAAAAATAGAATATATTAATGAAACTAATACAACTCAAATTACTCTCATATAAGAACGTTTTAAATAAAAAGCTTTCAATAAAAATATTAAATTGAAAACTGCTATTATTTGAGTGGCATATTTGAAGATGTAGACTGCATTTGAATTTCGTCAACCACTAGTATGCCCCGTAAACAATAAGCGTGCAACGTCAATTTATTCGACTTGATTCAATCTACATGCAATGCGGTGCAGCATATTAAATCTTTTGATACCCTTTGACTATATTAAATAATCCATTAATTGAGATATCAATCATAGATTAATGTATATATGTGTTGTAATGGTTGAAATCAATTTATGAAAATGTATTAATACAAATACAAATCAATAGATAATATAAAATAGTCATAATGTCACAGTCATTTATACTCTAATGAGTTTTTTATTTTTTCACAATGGTAAATAGTTTTCAAATTAGTAATATTCAAATACAATATTGAATTACCAGTATCGTACCAGTAAAGCTTTATTGAATAATGAAATACTATAATTGAATTATCGATCCCGTGAAATTCCTTGACAAAATGTATCATTATATACGGACCATATAACATAACTCTCAAACAACCTTGACCATATGCTTCATCTAAATGTCTAAAATCATGTCAATTATAGTCAAAATAAACCGAAAACCTTGACAAATTGACCAAGTCTACCACAATATACGGACCATGCATCATGACATCCACATAATCTTGACCACATACCGTCCACATGATCCTCCTAAATGTCAAAAACCATCACAATCATGGACAATTGTAGATAATATCATCCATAAACCATGACAAAAAATATGGAGTATGAACCATGCAATATGACCTATATTCAACCTTGTCCACATGATCCGCGGCATACAATAACCCTCATGACCATCCATATAATCTTCTCACATACCCAATGTCAACCTTCCATACACCCAAAGTCAACCCAATGTACCGTACCACCTGTGACGTATCATATGGAGCATAGTACCAGAGATTTTCGGTCCACGATTGGAACTATACCACGCCTCCTATACGAAGCATATGTACTCCTAATGCTAACTCCATGAGTCGCTGTTGCTGAGCAGTCTTTTTGCGCATTGTCATTTCATGCCGGCATCCCGTCACTCCATCGAATACAGCCTGGAAATCATACTCATTGGCCTCCCAAAACAACAAAACATGGTTGGTTTGAAGAAGAGGCATGAGATTCATGTATTCTCAGCACACGGCTAAGCCAAGTCAAGTCAAGTTTTCGTTTCATTATTAAGCCTATTTAAAAACGCCAAGTTTATAAAATATATAGAAATATGCATTAACCTTTATACCGTCGGTGATGTACGATGTTAACGTCATATTTAAGTTTTTAAATGAACGGGAATTTTTAATTGACGTGAGGAGTGTATTTTTAAGGTTAACTTATTCCACTTCAATAAATCTGTGACAAATGCCAAAATACTGTTTAAGGTGTCGATATTACATATTTTTTTGTATCTTCGCTGCAAATTTGATTTTACACTACAAATGGAAATAACAAAAAAAATGTGATATAACATAGACACCATAAACCGTATTTTGATATTTTCCACAAATTTGTTAGAGTGAAAAAAATTCACTTTGGAAATACAGGCCTCATGTATTGTACATGAAAGTACTAATTTTAGTTATAATATCGCTTTAAGAATTGCTCTTAATAGAAAAATGTTTAAAACACATTACTATATAGTAGATTAGTGCTTTTTTATTGTGAAAAACTAATACTAAAGAATGAATGCACTGAGAGTCTCAAGTGTGTGATAGAAAGTTATTTTGTATTAGCATTTGAAATGATTCAAGTTCCACAATATATTTTTTTCTTTGCGTAGTTTTATCATATAATTTTTAAATACCAATCTCTGAGTATCTCTATCTAAAAGTGCTGTAATTTTTAATGATGATTATATTATTCGTAACATGTTGTAACTGTTGACATACTAACAACTCGTATTAATGCAGCCATTTTAATCTCACTGCCGTTTTGAACCAAAGCAATATAATATGTGTGTAGTTGTGATGAAGAATAGTTTTATATAAAACATTTTCGTCATCTTATATTTTACGAGTTTAAAGAAAAAGAGTCAGTATCGGGACTGCAACAAAAAATATTGAAGACATTTATTTGGATTCCTGCTCTTAAGACAGATAAAAAGTGGTGTGGTCGATTCCGAAATGGTGACTTCAATTTAAACGATCAATTTTACTCTGGATGACCTTCCGGCGTTTATGATGATTTTATCCGTGATTTGGCGAATAGTTATCTACGGATTTTGACCAAAGAGATTACTGAGAGGTTAAATGTTGACAAATCGACTGCATTTCACTATTTAAAAAAACTTCATGATATTTCAGAACTTGATATATGGGTTCCGCACATTTTAACAGCACAGAACAAACTGAACCGTGCTTTTTACAGTCTTTTCTCTTCACCCATGAACAAAATGAACCTTTTTTTGGATCGAGTAATAACGGGAGATGAAAAATGGATTATGTATTAACAACATAAACAGAAAAAGAACTTGGAAGCATGGGAGTGAAAGACCAGAATCTATGGCAAAAGCTGAACTGCATCAAATGAAAGTATTGTTATGTGTAGAATTGCAGAGGCATACTATTTTTAAGCTTCTTCCACGTGGCAAAACAATAACTTGAAAGACAGTTTTCGAAAATTATGGGGAGTACATAATCGATTAATAATTTTTTTCCACGAAAATGTGTTTTATTTAATTTTATTCCAAATCCGGCACGAATTTTTACAATCATCCAATATATTGATGTTTTATATATATAAAAAAACTTACGCTTCATGTTTTTAATCAATGGTATTGTTATAATATGGTCAAGATTTTTAGAGTTTTATTTTCTTTCAAGCTACTCATAATTATGATTGATCACAGTCTAATTGTCAATACATATTTAAAAAATAAAATAAAAAGAATTAGACAATTCATTTTTAAAATATATTCTTTAAGCAGACAGATAATATCTAGAATATTATCAATAACAAACACCGCACGATACGATTATTGATTGCCCAGTATTTCGAAAAGTTAACACTGTCAATGAAAAAAACCATTAATCCAAAACCGAACAGAATTTTTTCGTAATATACGTAGAATCGAAATGAGGTTATTTTTTGTTTTAACTTGTAATTCATGGTCAGAGTTTTCATTTTATCCACACCTACAACTTATAAATTATTATCACGGTGAAGGCTCTATAGGGTTATTTTCAAAGAGAAAGGAATACGTAAACATACATATTTTTATTAAATGAATTATTGAATTATGCATATTTGATGTATTATTTTTCTACAAATTAAAAAATTACATTTCATTACAAATGTCACACTTCCAATAAAGTTATTAAAAAAACGCAATTAGGCCAATTGTCACATATCCTTTTTTTTAATTTGTATTTTGGCAGTTATATAATTATGTATTTATTGCAAATATTATCGTATCGTGATTTGTATTATTTTTTGCTTGATTAAGTTTCTAATCCAGTAATGATTCAGCAAGTTATCATTACTTTTGTGGTAAACATCACAGGTGGTCAAATTGTATCTCTTATGTTACATACACAGTAATTATTATATCAATACGTTATTGATATTGAATCATTATACCAGTAACTACAGACAATATTTGATTACTATTTGAAATAATAACGTAATTATGTATTTACCATCAATTTCTATTGTCACTTATGTCATATTTTACATATAAAAAATAATAACAAATAACTCACACATGCTTGCCATTTAATAATAATAGTTTGGCTACTGAGTGATCAAAGATTGCTGATTGATAGGTCTTATTACTATAATATATAGAAAAATCGAAAATCAAACAATACATTTCAAACCAATCTTTCTTCTATATTTCTCTAGCGAAAAAAATACGTTGTAAATTCATAAAAAATATGCCTGCTGTATTGCTTTGCTAAATTTAGTGATAATCTTTTAATCAAAGATGAACAACACTTTAGTCGAGCTGTTGAAATCAAATATGACACATTATCATCCCACATAAGATTGCAGAAAATTTTGAGGTATCGCATTCACTATACTAAATTTATGAAAACCAACTGAAATCGGAAAATCGTATTGATTATGTGTTCTACCATGATAATGCAAGGCCACACACATCTCCAGTTACTGATCAAAAACTATAAGAGCTCGGTTTATGTGTTTTACCAAATTAACTATATTGTCCTGATCATTTAGTCCGATGTTTGTAATATTACTTGGATTATAAAAAAATCATAATGTTAATAATATTAAATTGTATGTAGTTCAGTTTTTTACGCTAAAAACTAGAAATTTTATAACCGGAAAAAATATAACACAATTTATTCTGAAATATGGCTAAATATTATTGATAGAAATAGTCAATATATTACAGGATATAATATGTAATTTCATTCCGTGAAATAACTGTACATATATTATTTTCTCAATAAAATTGGCAATTACTTAGCATTTTATCGGTTAATAATATCTTTTTTTTAAATAGTTTGATGAATTTTATAACAAAATTGTTTGTGATTTAAAAAATAATCTTAAAATATTTGAATCTAAAAATCTTGTTATAGCAGACTTTATAGGACCGTAAAAATTCTTTGTTATACTAACGTTTTGTTATATAAAATATAAAAAAATATTTACAAAAGTCGATCTTTGATATTATCTGAGTATTTAAAAAGGTAAAAAATATCAACAGGACCTGAATATACTTTTCAGTCACATTATAAAGAAAGAATAAACAATTTTTATGTTCAATATGTATTAATGTTTTGTCGTCTGGTACGATAAAAAAATCTTGTCGGTTTTCTTTATATTGTGAATTGCACTCGCATATTGTAACTCAATCTCTGTGATAATTTGTAGAAAAGAACTTAATTCTAGTCAAATAGTTCACAAAACATAGCGCTTTTATTATTTATAATGTAATTTGGAAAGAGTTTAGTGCATATTCAATATGCTCGTTCATCTTTTATCGGATATATTTTTTATTTTCAAATTTCTGACGTGAATAATATTATACTGCTCGTACATTGAATATTGATGATTTTAAGTATGTTA
>JAPMAG010002226.1:0-11364 GCA_036584685.1 Rhyacophila sp. Rhy_31_5
AACTCGAAATTTTTAGCGTTTCCCTTGAAATTCGAGTTATCGAGATTCCACTGTATTATATCATACTGCAAGTTAATATTTTGCTGACGTCATCGAAAAACTAATTATTCTACGGTTCAAAAACTATGCAGTAGTTTAAAACTTAGCAACGTCCCATGGGGTTAATTTTATTCTATTCTCATGGATGTCTACCATATTGGACAAGCGGGAGCTAATAAGCCAGTGTTTGCAACGCAAAACGTCAACATTATTGAGCAAGTAATTTGTAAACAGAATCTATTCATGTAACTAATTTTATGAATAACATACATACTACTCTAGTATTTGATGGTACATATTCTCTCTACGACTCATTTCACTATTATTATTGGAAAAATAACTTGAAACGTCACTACATGTGTATTTGTTTAGATAACATTATTTGAATATTTTTAATACATGCATACAAGTGTATTGTGATACAGAGTCTGATTATATCGACCGTGCTTGGAAAAAAGGCTTAACCTTCAGTTTTTTTAAAAGTGCTTTTATTTTAGATTTTACACGTTCTGTCAAATGGAATTACACCAAAGATACCGAATTATTATCAAAATTCAGCTTATATTTTCAAAAAGAATGACCTACAAAGTTTGTGTGGAAAGGAAAAAAGCATTAACCCTCAGTTTTACTGATTTTTTATAACATTTCTTTTATTCATTTAAACACATTACTTTAATAAACTAATAAATAAATGTAATAAACTTTATTAAATTCTCTCTTTTAACACACCGTGCATGGTGATACCATCCCGTGCGATTCCACTACGGGCAGGTTTAAAATCATAATGTTGGAAATAAAAAAAATATTGCTTTCGTGAGGCTCAGGCAGGTGACAGCGCATAATAGCTGTGATGAGCACTGGCAGGTCAGTGGTGAGTTTTTCAAATCGTCCCAAAGCTGTGCTTAGGGACAACGGGACTGACTATTTATAATAAAAAAGGGATGGTTCCATTCAAAACGGGACGTATGGTCACATTGATTACAGAGTTTTAACGAACTCAATCAAGAGCCATAAATTCTAATCTTGTTACTATTACATTTACATTTACATTTTACATTTCTTTGTCACAAATATTTATGACGAAGAAATCTAGAATTTATCTAGAAGCAATGATCATGTGCTGGTCATGTGCTAAGAAGGCCTGAATCACATCTCAATGGGGCATGCCTCTTCTTCAAACCAACCTGATTCCGTCGTCCCGAGAGGCCGGTGAACACCATTTACAGGATGTAGTCGGCGGAGTTGCGGGACGCAGGCATGACACGGAAGGATGCAAGAGGACTGGCTAGTGACAGGGATTCATGGAGGCAGTATGTGGTGTCCATATACTCCAACCCAGGGGCATGACATGGCTTAAGAAGAAGAATTTATATCAAATATCGGCGTTTTCAAGCATTGTTCGATTCAAGTCGCAAAATCGTTTGTTTTATTATGCACCAGTTTTTTTTATGATGAATTTCGAAAGGTAACAATCGTATATTCATTTTCTACTACACTTAAAACAATAACAGCTAACATTGTAATACGTACGTAAATCTGATTTAATTTGAGATTATTATTCTTCCTAATTATCGAAGAGAGCCTCTCCCATCTCTTGCGTAATGCATCACGTTTTCAAGTCATATATTATAATGAGATTACTAAATATTGCTTTAGAATTCTTCTGTAGAACTATTACGTGATAAAGTTTCAATAAATGGTATCCGGACTTGAAATTCCCTGATGGGTTAACCTTCCCAAATGCGAAGCCGCTGCGCATCATTAGCGGAAAGCCTTTGAGAGAATAGCAGAACAAAAAAATATAAGCCCTTCGAGTTTGTACAAAAAACACGGGGTGTAAAAGCGATAATCAATCTCAAACAATGGCAGAACGCGGGAGCACCCTAGTAGTTTTACTTTTAAAAAAACAACCATAAAAATATTCTTATTCTACGCATGTAGGAATAATACTGGTCTCTATGATTCTGTGCTTCATAAAAGTCTTTTCTATTTTTTTACACCAAGTATCACTAACGTGGGCTGAAAGTAGCGCAAAAATACTTGTGCGAGCCTTTTGTTAAATTAGAAAAAAATACTCTCAGACTAAATGAGTACTTGACTTTAATTTTACTTATAGATTATAGAAAATTATTATGAGACAAAATATGATTACTTCATTGTCTCTCAATTTTTTTCAAAACGAACGAAAAAATACTGAATGAAAACCGCCCAAAATTACGGTGAAAGAAAAATTGCGCACATGTGATGTATATAGGAAAATTGTTGAAAGCATCGTTCACAAAAATGCTTTCAAAAATTTCCCTTTATACATCACACGTGCGCATTTTTCCTTTTACCCTAATTGTGGGCGGTTTTCATTCAGTATTTTTTCGTTCATTGTGAATGATATCGACTGCGTTTAGGTAAAAGAGAGTAACCCTCATAAAATAAATTTTACTGGAGACACAAAAAATGTTTTGATGGTTTTTAGTCAAAGTCACATTATAACAAACTTGAAGTGTATGATGACCAATAAATTAGTGTTTCATTTTCCTGATATTATAATTAAGAAAGTTATTAAAGGAAAATCATTAAAATTGACGTTTAATTCTTTTTTCTTTTCTTTATAAACTTTGTAGATGGTTTTTTTTTCAAAATCTAAAGCTGAATTCCGATAATAACTCATTTTTTGCTTTGTTCCTTTCGTTTAATTGTGTACATTGTGATTCTCACATAAAAGCGCATTTCAAAAAACTGAGGCTTACGCCCTTTAACGTAAACAGGATCGATATGTATTACATAAATGTTACATAACATTTTATGAGAGTGATAAAAACTCACTTCTCTGGAACACCTCAAACAAATAGCTATGAGATATAGCGAACCCCTTGTTAATTTATTGGTACCACATCCTTGCACGTCACTTCTCACCTAAATTATAATTGTATAAAATAGAACGAACATTCTTTTAATACTCATAGATAAAAAAAACCGTGTCTATACGATACATATGGATCTTCACAATACGAAGATTGTTTTGACAGTTTTTTTTACGAGTAATAATTGTGAGTCGGATGCACCTACGAAGGCGACAAACAAGTATATCACATTATGGATAATTTCTTAAAGTATTTTCTTATATGACAATATTTAAAAAAATTAAATACCTAGGAAAAATAAGAATATTTTGTATAATACATAATCAAATAATATCGATGTACGCGTCGCTAAGCGAATCATTTATATTTTTGTTACCGTTATTAAACAAAGCTTTCGCGGAACATATCTTTTCACAATTGTTCCAAATTTAAAAGTAAATTTATATATTTTCAAATTTATTCCAAATTTAAAAAATAAGATTATTTTTTTCAAATTGATTCAAATTTAAAAAAAGAATACTTTTTCAAATTTGTTCCAAATTTAAAATGAACTAATATTTTTTCAAATTAACGAAAGATGTATTGCCATCATATATATTATATTATTTATGTGTCAACTAAAATCTGGAATAGCGACAATAATGAATTAATCAAATCCATTTCAATTTTCAATGCGTCCGAGGACAATCAAAGTAACTTTATAATTGAGTAAGCATAAAATTATTACGTCAGAATCGGGTTGTTAGCAAAATCTAATAATAAGTGTCGGGAGCCTAATGAGGCCGTCTTTCTCCTGGCAGACTCTGTAACCGAGTAGCTAACTGAGCACCCGTCTAACTCAGCTGCTTCACAAAGTTGAAGTAGAACCTCCTAAACTTGGGCGCTCTCGGCCGATTGAGACTTTAAAACACGGGAAGGAGTCAGAAAACATCAACCATGAAATCAAATATATTTGTATGAAACAGCCAAATAAACCTTCATTGCACTCCGTAACTAAAATTAATATTTTTGTGAAGAAGGAAAAATAAATGATCGAACACTTAAAAGATATATTACCAATACTTAAGTTAAATTTTATTTCAGGGGTCTGTACCCGTATGGGGCCCTACTCCTAAATTATTTTGAGTCTTTATCGTGCTCTACTATCACTTTGAGAATTATTATAAAATAATAGTTTTCCAACGTTACACTGCCGTAAACTTTTTAAATATCAGATCAATAAAATAAAACACCAATCTATTGCTCATCATACAATTCAAGTTTGTGTCAATGTGACTGACTAAAAATGATTAAAAACGTTTTTTGTGCCTCCTGTAAAATTTGTTCTATGAGGATTAATCCCTTTTGCCTAAACACTGTTGATATATTTTTCGCCTTCGGTAGATTAGTAGACAGCTTATTCGCCAGTCAATTCGAAGGCCACATGTTTTATTCTCAGCCAAAAACTTGAAAAAAAAACATTTTTTGTTAATTCTAGACTATCTTTGAAAATCTTAAATTGTTTATGGTATTTTTTTTTTGAAAACAGATTCTTTGTTATTTGAAAATAGTCTGTGAATGAAAATTAATATAAATATTCACTTACCAATGATGTCTTTTCTCTGTCTCGAACTAATCTAATCTTATCCGTCCCTAAGAACACTTTGACGAAAGCTAGATGGGCTATGAATATCAATTTGACATCGCTAATTTACGAAGCTGATATAACTTGAAGCAAACACAGACACTTTTTAAGTAGACAATTTAATAATATTTCATTGTAAATATGGAAGGGGGGATTTTTATAACCATTATACAATTGTACGCAATAATTAATAATATACTCATGGTATATTTTAATATGTAATAAGTCTACATGCGAAATTGTATTTAGGGATCGTCCATAAGCTACGTAATGTTTTAGCGGTGGAATTTGACTCGAATCCTAGACCCTCGGCTCGTGAATCGGATGCGCTACTCACTCATCTACGAAAGTAACATACGACTATATTACATTGTGGATAATTTCTTAAAATATTTTCCTATGTAACAACATTTTTGAAAACAAGAAAAATAATACTGTTTTGTGCATTATCAAACAATATTCATATACTCGTCGCTAAGGGGTCGTCCATAAACCACGTAATGCTCTTGAGGGGGAGGGAGAGGTGACCACCAACGTCTACATAGGGTAACAGGAGTGAGGGTGGGCTAATTTTTATTGCTACGTAACACTTTTCCCTCTTGAAAAGTAGATAGGATGATTATAAATTGCATTCCTCTTTGACCTTTTCCTTGCCAAATATAATTCAACAATTTGGTAAGTTATGAAGTTTTAAGCAAAAATAGAACCTTAATATTTTTTAAAAAAGTATATTAAATATTTATTTGACGTGACTTTATTTTTAATGACCATATTATAATCATATATCTGCAATTTTATATTTAAATTTATCCAAAATATCCAAATTTGCATAGAAAACTGCGTTTTAAGTTGTGCGAATTAACTCGCTTATGGTACTTAATCGGTTAATATGGAAAGTTACGTAACTTTTGAGAGGAGGGAAAGCAGGCCAAACTGAATATCTACATGTTGTTATATGGAGGTAGAGAAAGTAAAGGAAAACGTTACGTGGTTTATGAACGACCCCTTATGTATTGCTTTTATCTGTGAATATTTTTATCTTTCATTAATTGGAAGAAGGGCTCGTCGGCTAAAATAAAATTTAAAAGGGAGGTCGCACAGCCTTTCTTTGGGATCTCCAGTTGACCCTGCTTACAATAGGATCAACTTCGGTACTTTGTTGTTCTAAAGACAATGAGAGAGTCAAGTGTTTGATTCTGTAAATCTGTGGTATGTAGAAGTTCCTTGAAATATCAAAGACGTCGGGAAAATAATGAAGAATCATTTTTATAGCACTAGACGAATGTCATAATTTCTTCTTATGTGGAATAGAAAAGGCTTTAATTGTAGTAATATTCCATGACTACTGTAATATAAATAAATTAAAGACGATATACAAGAGCGTTTTATGTTCCAGGTCGATGTTTTTTTTAATGAATATTCTAAATTAACAATTCTAAAATAATTGAAAAATTTGGGCTAAAAAATTCTCAATATAATATATAAGTCGCAAGTAAGCCATCTGAGAGCCTACCTCTTAATGTTGGATGCATCCATTATTTCCTATTTATTTTTATTTTTGTGTAGAGCAACACTTTACCTCTTTGATTTCCATCTTTGGAATAACGAGTAAATGTCCCCGCTCTTTATACTACGCTCCGGGCGGTTACCACCTTGTCTGAATAACTTCGATTTTCTAAACCGCGCGGTCGTAAACGCGAGGATTCTACCGTGTCTGAACAAGCTCTAAAAGTTATTAAGATCATTTGATGAATTCATTAGAGAAAAAATTTCCAATTATCTTCTCAAATTCTTTATTGGAATAATAAGCACATTGAATCCCATATTGCTGGCCCTTTCTCCACTTCATCGATAAATGGATCTATCTTTGCACGTCAAAACGCGCGTCTACCGCTAAGCAACTAAACGCTGTCAAGCCGTGCTATAGTAATAGGTCCGCGTGTTTTAACTTTTTAGCGGCAACCGCCGAAATTATCTGTCCGCGTCGACCAGTCTGAACGAATATATCGATGCCAATATAAACAGAAACGCGCGTTTTACATCCGCGTGGTTTCTGCCGTATCTGAACTAGCGCTTAAATGAAACAGAATTTTACAATCGATATTATATTTATTAATTATACGGTCTTTGCCATTATGTATGAAATATGATGTCGGTCAAGTGGCCATCTGCAAACGTGAGATCATCCAAGTATATTTTCCATAATATTCTCACAGACTTCGATCGTTATTTAAGCCATCTCTTTTCAAACGTTGTCCTCAAGCATCGGAATTGTAGGTGGTTTATGGCCACACCTTTTCTTCTGAGCCTCATTGGAGATAATTGGGAGTGGTCGAATCAGGAGATCGTAGAGGCCTATCGATATCACCATTTTTTGACATTATTCGACCGAGAAAAGTTTCTTGCAAAATTTGCATGGTAACACAATTAATTGTGTGTGATGTGGTATCGTCTTGGTAGGACCACGTTTGCTATAAACCCAATTAATTCAATTCGGACACAAGAAAGTACCATTTACTCACATTTCACGATAGCGATCAACTGTAACTGTTATAGCATTATCCCTAGCATCCTCAAAGAAATATGCCCCAATGATACCGCCACGAGAATGTAATGTTGTTGGTGTATCAATTAAGAATTTTTAATGCTCAAATAGAGGTTATTATGTTTATTAATGAAGCCATCTAAGTCGATATGTGCCTCGTCGCTCATGAAGATTTTTTGCCAAAATGGTGGTTATCTATATCAACTTGTAAACCCCGAGCACTTTAATCTCATTTATTAATTAAATAGCGTAATTTTTATTAATAATTTAAAAGCTAATATATAAAAAATATTTATAGAATTATAAATTACGTTACTTAATCGAGCTACCAAAAATTATGTCCTGGGATACCGGTTGTTCACCGGCGATAATTTGGGGACCATTGGTTTGCAGTGTAATTGATAAAAATATTTAAATTATACAAATATGTACATAGAATTACAAAAAATCTCTATATAATTCTTCCAGTAATTAATTTCTAATATTACGTTTTATAACGATATAAAAAAGCTGAAAAATCAGTATCATTCACAAAATAACTGCAAAAAGTATACAATAGAGGGAAGAAGTATTGTTCGAAAGAGAATAAAAGTAAATAAGTTCTTTTGGAAAACTTTTATCTTGCGTTTTAGCCGCCTCTAGGATCTACTACTGTTGATAATATAACAAAAGAAAATCCGACCCTGCTAACAGATTTCAAGTGGCGTGTATGAATCCGACGCCCACCTATGCTTAGAGCAGGGCAGGAAGAGACATAAAAATCCTAACAAAAACTACGTGTATTTATTAATTATCTATTCGATTATTTGTTTAATGATAACACGATAAATATACATGCATTTATCAACTACTTGCTATTCATTTTGCACATTAATCAAATTAGCTTATTATTTGACTTTTTCGTATTATGATTGCTTTTACTTACGTTTATAATGCAAAGTTTACTTCATACATATTTTAGTGTTTTTGCTAACTTATATTTTCATAATCTAAAAAAACATTCTTGAAAATAAATAATATGCATTGTTTAAAGTACAATATCCTTCGACAAACAGCAATATGTCGTAACCCACCAATTTTGTCACAATCACGTTTTTGTTGTTAGTCAGAGTTAATTTAAATCATAATACTTTGCAGTTTTTGTGTAAAAATGAAAAAGAATCTATTTATAATTTCATCACACATCACATTCTTATACAGTTTTGTGTGTCTCTTGTAAAATTTGCAATCCGTGGGTTACGACATATCGCTCTTTGTCGAGTGATATCGAATTTAAGATGGAACATATGGATCTTCGCAGTGTGTCTTACGTGCAATAGCTGTTTATATTTTTCTCAATATTAATGTACAGATTTCAAATATAAGTGCAGACCATAAGAAAATACTACACCGCATTATTCGTATGAATTTTTACCTGTGTTAATTATGTTATGAAAGGTTCATTGTTTGATTTCACCAATAAAGTACCAGAAACGGGTTAACTCGCCGAACTTAAAATGAAATTTGCTAGACATGTTTAAATATTGTAGATGATTTTAAATATGAAAAGACAAAGATATGACTATAATATGATCATTAAAACTAAGACATGACAGAGAAACATTCAATATACTTTGAAAAGAAATGTTATGAAGTTCTATTTTTGGATAAAAAAATCACACTTGCCGGGTTGTATCATTATGTCTGGCACAAAAAAGGTTAGAGCCAAAAAAAAAATGAAAACAAAATTTTAATGTATCTTGGCAACAATATAACATCGTAAAATATATTTAAATTGACATATTTAATTACAAAATAATAAATACCGAGCAAGTTATTAAAAAGGAAGATAATAGATTAATTGTCAGCTTGTGAATTTCTATTATTTTGAATAAAAAGGTGATTTTTTTTTCAGAAAGATTATAATTTTTAAACCTTTTATTATATATTACAAAAAGAAAAATCATTGAAAGCTTGACATGTTCACTTAAAATGTAAAATGATACAGTGTGACTTAGAAAGATATTTCAGGTCTTCAAGCAAAAAAAAACATTAACGACTTACGGAATCGAGTCCACATCCCATGTATTGATTGACAAACTAACACATATCCACTATGTCACAATAAGCTGTAATATTACTATTTAATTATTATAAGAATGCCTTGTTTTTTCATTTCTAATGCTATAAAATAAAATTAAAACTAACAAAAATATGATATTGTATATTTAGTAGTACCCATTTCCTCATACCGGACCTGTACAGTCCCATGGCGCGCGTGGCCCCATAAAGCACAGAAGATTTTCTTTATTTTCTCTTTAAGTCTCTTTTATTCCTTTCTAAAAGCCTCTCTTTGAGACGGTTTATCTTATTTTGAGACAGTTCGCTCCGCGTGAAAAATGTTTCGACGATTGTCTCACCTTACCTTACATACATAATAATTATAAGACGCGCATTGTTATGTCCCAAGATAATTGATTATAAAATTGGGATGAGTTTGAATCCACGATGCTATCATGATGCGTGACAAATAAACCTCGTACAGATGATGTTGACTGCAGGAATTATATATTGATATACATCCGATTCTTTTATTTTTCTATTAAATACGGTCATGAAATACATACCAAAAGAATTATCAAGAAATATTTTCAACACACAGAATGACTATGCATATAGTACATATTTAACTGCTACAAGTACATATATGTGAAGGATTTTGAGGATCCATTACTGACCCGCCAGTATAAGCAACCACAATTATGCGCAGTCGCCTTCTCGACACTTTCACAAATGAAATGTTTTTTCTTAACATATGATTTTAAATCTCTCCGTAGTGGAGCCGCATGGGACGGTATAACCATGCAATTAAGTGCAGAAACTAAGTTAAATGAAAAACACTTGTCTTGTCATCTAATCCTCGATGACATGTTGTACCCTGTGCACCCGGTGTGCTGCTAACTCTATCGACATATATAGCAGTGCATTAGACAACAGCATTTACGATTTAGCTAACCATTTAATTGTAACTGCTTTAACATAATTTGAAATTAAATAATGTCATTACCAATGAAACATCTCAAACACTATCAAATTATACGTATTGTTCACGATATTTTCGGCATTATCTCACCATAAAAAAATTCAGAATATAAAGTGATTTTTTGGCAGCTCTACGTAAAATAATGCTGAATGAAAAATAAATGTATTCTATGTCATAAAATAAAATACCTTTTTGACTCGATAACATATTTTTTGCGATCATTACTTTTTTATATTTATTATAAAAAGATTACATCTGACATTCATTTTATTTCATAGAAATTACAAATTATTTTATCTGTCATTTTTAGTTTTTTTTCTTTTTAGCGCGCTTTTTAAGCAATGGTCTACGACACATATCCGCACACTACCATATCTACCGGAATCAACTTTAGTTGTTTGAAATTTTTTTAAAAAATCGGTATAAATTTTCATTCTTACAAAAAGTATGTATTCAAAGAAACATAACATTTTTATTCGAATTCTTCATTTCGAATCATTCATATCCGACGTTCATTTTTCACACAAATAAATATTATACGTTACGCTGTGAATAGATGGAGAAATTTACATATGTGAGTGTGGTGTGGTAAAAATCGAGTTAATGTTTTGGGATGGTGTTATAATGTTGGCCAATTCCAACTGAAATTTCCTCACTATAATACACCCTCATACAAACAAGGGGATGAAAAGAAAGCCATAAGATTCCAATGCCATTTATTATGTTTTTAATAGAAAGAGTCTGCAAACATTCTGTGTTGTGTTTCAGACACAAATTAAGCGTGTATGTGGTGACTCACTTTCGCGACAATCTCGCGAAAAGCACGCTATCTTTATAAGTTATAACAGTTACAATCAAAATATCAACTTTTTCATATGTATTTAATTCTAATGTTCTTGATTTCATGACCCATTAAACTGCTAAGCAACAGTGGTTTTAGAAATACTTCATATGCTATTCCAGCAGTTTATAACTAGAGAGCCACATTGTTTTTGGAAGACAGATCAGCTGTCCAATTTTAAAACCTAGTAACTATAAAATTTTTGAAATTTAGTTTTAATGCATATTCCATATTACTAGGCTATAATGCTCATTTTAGTGACAATATTTTATATGCAACCAGTGTTTATATGGGTGAAATCAATTCTTGTAAACCTGTGCAAGTGACAAAATTTTCATCGAAAATACCTTCATAAGCTAGTAAAATGTAAAATCTAGTAACTTTTTCTTTTAACCATATCCGCTCCAAAACGAAGCATATGGATCTCCACAATGT
>JAPMAG010002227.1:0-11362 GCA_036584685.1 Rhyacophila sp. Rhy_31_5
GATCTGATCAAAGACTTGACAAGGAAAAACGTATGAGGAAGCTATTAATACAGAAACAAATATTTTCCTTCTTTCCGAAAGATTTGTTTTATTTTGAATTTTCGATTTATTAAATTTTTATTTTATGGTTTATTGTTTAAATATTTTTAACTACAAGTGTAAGGGGACACCAAAATTAGCTAGTACCTAGGGCACATATGGGTCTTAATTCTGCTCTGGGTACGATCCGTTCGTTCAGCTTCATGACTAACTGCATAACTGTCTACTGTCGTACTTTCAACCTATCATTAAATTTTTATCACGAATAGAAAAATTTCAATCATTTGGTGACAGAAAATGTCACCATTATACTATATTTAAAAAAAAACTTCAGCACACAATTTAGAATTATTCTTAGTTTTCGATAGAAAAAAAACGACGCAGCTGCGATATGTATGCGATACAACTTTTTCTTAGATTTACATCTCAAAATTCAAACCAAGCAAGTTTCGCAAAAGAGAGTGAGCGAACGAAAAAAGAACTCTTCACGAAGCCGGCGGGGGTTGGGTCGCCCACCCTCGCACGTTTTCAAGAAGCAGGGTAAACATTTTTTTTTTTTTGTATAAAAATCGACAAAATTTGTTTGACATTGAACTATTTCGGAGATGTATTCTCGAATTATGTGTGTATGCGTACACAATATAGAGGCCTCGATTAAGTTGTTTGTTCAGACATATTATACAAAGCACGATGGCCGATCGCCTTAGCGGAAAATTCGTAACCGGCACTGTTTATATGTAGATAAGCTTCGCAAATGTTTTATCCGAGTAAATGTAAGCACCAACGCAATGTTGACAACGCAACGTGTATAGGCGATAGTCGGCGACTTCCAAAATCGATACGGGCGCATTATATATTAATATTTTGTGCGGAGGTTTGTATTGTCATTATCGATTATGGTAGATTAAGAATAATGTCATGGCATTAATTTGTTACATTACGCGACATCACGATAGCCATAAATAATATACGTGTGGGTTACTGGGGTAATATTACTTTGACATAATCTTAACCTGAGTAGGGTGAATTTTATACTCGTATTTTGTTACGTCGATTTCCTAAAATACATCTTGCAAGTAACACTTTCATTGCTTCTTTTTTGTCTAAAATTCCAATCACTGACCACAATATAATATCGTTTCTTATGATTTTCCCAAATTAAATGCTGATCAGTATCGAAGTTTGAGTAACAAATTAACCAGAGATTACGGGCGGACAGTTTCAGGTGTGAATAAAAATCAATGCAAAGAAAACTAATGTGATGCACAACATCGAATGTTGATATCTGAGGGTGCACATGACGGGAGATAGCACTTGGCTACCCTGCTGTACTTTGTCAGAATCAAATGCCGTCTATTCAACGTTTGTACACGGGCAGCGCTGCTTTATGGTAGTAAATCGTGGCACCTTACAAAGTCGCATAGCTAAGTGAGCTTCGAAAACAGATGCCTGCAGTGAATTCTGGGAGTGTATTTGTACAACTATATGCAAACCGAGGTGATGATAGTATCGAAATAAAGATGCTATGTTGGACTTGGCTTGGCCTCGTATTGAGTATGTGTGAATCGCATCTCAACCAGGCATGTCTCTTCAAGCCTTCTGGGAGGCCATTGAATACGATCCACAGCGTGTATTCGGTGAGTTACAGTATACCGGCACGACGTGAGCATGTAAGAATGAAGACTGGCCAGTGACAGGGACTGTTGAGGCAACATGTGGTGTCCATATGCTCTAGTTGAAGTGCGTGACGTTGTTTTAGAAAGAAGTGGATTCAATACATGTTTGTAATATTTTACAAATACATTGAGCACAATGAATAAAAACAGAGAAATACTCTTACCAAGGTAGAATTGCTATGGAATAATTACTTTTATTGAAAGATTTTTCCATATTTAAATAAACATTTGGATCTGAACGGGCACTCCAATTATGAGAGCGATTCTTCTACGCTGTCAATTTCCTTACATTATAAGCGTCACTATTTGTATACCAACTCGGAACATGTTATTACGAATATTTTCCGTTATGTCACAGTGAGTACTATCGGAAAATCGTTTTCTTTGCAAAAAACGTACCGGGTATTCGAATAAACGAAAAAGCTCTCGTCTGTGTACATAACATACCTGCCTGTGTAAATAACAGTAACACTAGACGGATGTTTTATTACATCAGACGGGAGACGGGAATTTGACCTAGTCGCTTCACTCTCTCGGCGACTTAATCCACGCTCCACCTCCCCACCGGCGTCTCATTTAGTGTCAAATACTGGTTTGGAGTGTTGATAGTCAACCAGTTTTGATGGCATTATAAATTTTAATAGAGGTCAACGCTAATTAATAAGAATTTCATTGTGGCAAAAAACCATCCAAATCTTTTATGACATAATACACAATTAAAACAGCTGAAATCGAGTTCATATATTTTTTAATGCTTCAATATGACGCTTTTTATTCGTATGTAGAGTTTTTATTGATGTCACTGAAAGATAATATGTAGATATGTGTGAATCGCGTTACTATTCGAATTATAATATGAACTGTTGCGCGTATCAAAGTAGTAACAAGTCCTGTTTACTAACTTTGTTCGTATTTACTAATGCTTCCATTTAGATGAATAATATCTCTATATTTTCCAAAGCCAGTATGTACGAGTACGTTGTGATCACAACGTACTATGTACGAGTACGTTGTGATCAATTAGTAAATTGATTACACATCGTGATTAAAATTATGATTTTGTTGTATAGATGTAGCACGCTTTAATAATCGGTAGGTTATTGCGTAGTGGAAAATAGTTACATACTGTTATGGGTGAAGATTTAAGAAGGTTTTTCCTTATATCGTCTCCCTGTTCTGCAAAAAGTGACTAATTGGCAATTTAATACATATATTGGAATGGTAGTCCAATAAAGTTTTCCTTAATATTTTTAACCATGGTTGATTCGAAACGAAGTACACGGATCTTAATGTGATGATTAACTTGACAGATTTCAATGCAGTAATTCTCAATTACGAGTATTAATACTCAGCCAATTTCGTCTATGTCTCAGTTGCAAATGCTTATAAAGAAACATGTGAATGCTACGAGATTCGATACCGCAACTGTCGGGCAATTAACACTTACGGAGGGCGACAGATACAATGTACAAAAAAAATGTACAATGTATAAAAGCGATAGTTATAAAGATTCTGAATTTCGTTGTACATTTTATATGTCCAGAATATACTGATCTACTTTTCGCGGAGATAGTGAACCCATAAAAGAATACGTAGCAATACTTAACTTGTTTTTTTTTTTGCAATTTTTATATTTATTGTATCATCGAAACTTAAATAGATAGAGAAAACCTTCTTTGCAATCTGCGTACTCTTACACCGACCAACGGTGTGATTGTTCATCAATTGTGGCGTGTTTACCATAGATACGGGATTCAAATCACTGATCCCCCATCGCTACGACAAGCGATATTTTCCCACGCGACCTTGAGGCGATCCCGCACGACCTCGGCGTGTTATTGACACCTACGTCGCAGATTCATTTGTGAATTCAGCCCGCGTATTCAAAACACATCACCTCCCTCCCCGTCCTTGCGATTCCGGTAGCCCTTCTGATCCATGTCGATGTTTCCTACCCAGACAAAAGTTACGCCTCTGTCGCCCTTTACGTTTTATAGGGGATTTGGCATCTTCGGCGTATCTTTGTTTTTGTCAGTCAGCAGAAAGACTACGTAATGCTCTACATGTTTACCTTATGCTCTATGTTTGTGTTGTTTGCGAATAAAATAATACGATTGCTGTAGGGGTTGAAACTTACATCAATACAGTTAGTATTGGTCTTTAGAGCCGTATGAAATAACGCACAAGCAATAAAACTGACAAGTTAATAATGGAAGATTTAACATTAACATTCAGATGTGTTGCTCCAGAATCGGCATTTTCTTGAACAATTTAGGAATCTTTTACGTGCTTATGGGTTACTTACTATACGTTAGTTCTACTGGTAAAAGTCGTTTTATTAATATACGCAGTGCTGGATTAACCATTTAAGCATTGTAAACACGTGATTATGGCACCAAGGGACAGGGGGGCACCACAGAAAATTTCTATAGCCGAGTTTATCTGAAAATGTTGATATGAATGACTTTGTAATACATTTTAAGGTTCAAATAATTCCCCAAAATGAATGCTTAGTGGATCATGGCGATAGCAGTGAAATTATTCTGTCTATAAAAGATGAATAAAATTATAATTTAGCTAAATACCCAGAGTCGTGACTTGATTTTTTTACTGATGATTTTGCTTATCGGATCGCTTGTTGACCCAGTAAATGTTAACATCGCAATGGACCATTTGACTAGCCTTGCCGTCATTTTAGTAGTGGCAAATTTTGAATACGAAGTGTAAGGGGGCACCAAAATTAGTTAGTGCTTAGGGCACCTAAGGGTCTTAATGCGGCCCTAAATATACGGGGCGTTTACAACTGAATTTTAGGAGCGTCCTGATTTTTCTTAATATATTTTCACGCTTTCTATTGTAATCAGACATCATTTTACCGCCTGATTAAGTTGTATTGTATTCTAATTAATTTGTGATAATTTGAATGCTCTCTTTATTTTACTTTACCCGTTTCTAGTATATTTTCGAGGTTAGCCATATTACCTCATTTCTACCCAATATGTATAGAGCTTTTCAGTATTGTTTTTTCAGATTCGATAACTACCTTTATTTTGTACTACAACTATGATTGGCCTTTGTTGTGCGTAGCGCATCTTCTCCATTTACATATTATCATAACCTTTTATGAACTCGCACATCATTCTTTTCCTTTTCGCTAGAATAACAACAAAATATGGTGAAAACTTATTTTTATTTTGAAGTTTAAAATAAACATAGTTGCGTTTCAGGATACGTTTCTCATAATTATTAATTGTGTGTACTGTCAATCCAAGGTGGGAAGCCATTATATTGATATAATAACACAATTTTATACGTACTTCCACAAAACATGTTTTCAAAATTAAGATCCGTTTCGTCTGTCACAACATCTTCAGTTTATATTCTCAATTGAAAATGTATCGAGACGAAACCGGTCTCGACTTTTAAAAATATATGTTGTTAAAATATTTATTAATACGGTATTAGTATTTCAAGATATCTTTCTCCGTCTATTATTGTTTTGTACAATGTTGATATTTTTAAAGGTTTGAGTCGTCATAAATGTTTTGTCTTCCCCCTCGTTAGATTAGTGGATAGAGCGTACGCCTAACAAGCGGGGTCACGGATACGGGCCCCTACCGGTTGCAAGCTTTTTCAAATGTATATTAATTTGCGCGTAGCCAAGACACGAACCCGAAACGGTTGACCTAATAATTGACAATTATTACTCGTAATAAAATTTAAAAAAAACTCATCTTCACATTGTAGAAATCTGTACGCTTCGTTTCGGAGCGGTCGTTGTGAAAAGAATAGGTTTAAAATTATGTTGTGATATTAAATCGCCATTAAGAAAATAAAATTCCTACCGCTCTGTTATAATAGAAAAAATTTCCCAAATCTTCTGTCCGGCCAGCCTCGTACAGAGACGTTAATAGTATTAAAGCGGAATTGGGTTGTAACAACTCATTTTTCGCCATTCCTCTTTGCCCCAAATAAATCTAATTAAAGCCCCGTTCGATTTTGCGCTTACGGGGGTGGCTGCTGCTGAAACCTTTCAAGGCTTTATAAATTCAAATATAAGTAGTACGCGGAAGCCCCATTTTCGACAATATTTGATGTACTGCTGGTAATGTTTTGGCAACACTTTCGTCAATTAATAATAATACCTTTAACTATTGAAGGCTTTCATGTTACCGAGTCGAGTGGCGGGGAAGCTTTACCTGAAATTGCATAATAAATTCAATACAGAAAAATAGTACCAAAATTATTATTATATACTCATTCGATATCCTTGTTAATAATGATGTAAAACAATTGCTTATGTTCCCTGAAACTTAACAGATGGATATCTACATGGTGTATATTATCGACTTGAGTTATATATAATATGTCATACATTATCGGCTCACCTGCTGGATCTAGGCCGTAGTATGAATTTTGTCAGCTTACAGAATTCGAATAGTGGCCCGTAGTTTCACCATAAACTGAAACACGACGAGCAGTAACGAAATACGTTATTGTTAAAATATTATTTTTTTACTAGTAAGCTCGTTTTTTGCCGCGGACCATATCTACGTCACTGCAACAATTAAATATTATTGAATTCTTAAATAATTATTATCAATTTTCGTGCGGGTTACCCAGCAAACGGAAAGTTATTTCAATTATATAAATGGAAACAGTTTTTATGTAATATATTTTCAGTTGCCCGTTTTTTAAAGATACGAAATTAGATTTAGAATATCGATAATTGAACTAACAGTGTCGTAATAAAGTGAATGCTGAACGAAAATACTTTCGACAATTTCATTTTAACCCTAATTTATGATTCAATAAAGGTGGGCGATATACCTTGAGTTATTTTTAAATGAAATTGAATTAATATTGAGATATCTGGGACGTCTCGTCTGTCAGCAGTTTTTTTTTCATGTTTGACATTTCGACTTTTTCTATCTCGGCAGTATTCTTTTTATATTTTATACAGTTATTTTACGGGCGGAAAACCTCGTAACGAAATATAAAAATGGATTCGTATGTTATTTTAGAGTGGCGTATCGACTGAAGAAGAGCATGGATTGAGCCTAATATGTCTAATAAATTTAAAGGAACTATCAATGCTTCAATAATCGTACTATTATTTCTTAATATTTTCACGATTGGTTACAATCTTTATGCTTTATTTTTTACACTGCTGTGTTACAGCGACGAATCATGGCATCTAAAAAAACCAGAACAAACGTAAAGTGAATCCCTGGTGGTGCCGTGGTGACCAAATGCTCCGCTTGCAACGGATAGGGTCAAAGAAAATAACAACAATGGCCGTATTACTCATTTACCGTGCGTAACGTCACTGAATATTGAAACAAGCGGCGAGCTTTTCTCCCAACTACTCGTGGTTACAGCAAATTTCTTCGGAGCAAGGTTTTATTTTATCTTCGTGTAGTTTTATAAAACTCAAGGAGTTTGTTATTCAAGATAAAAATAAATGCGGCATGAAATACTTGCGGTTGAAATAGCATGAATAGTCGAAAACATTTTTCGTTTTTCATTCACCAGTTCTAATAATTTTATAAACTATTATAATTACTTAATATGTTGAGTTATTGTGAAATTCAATTTTACTGCGAATTTCGTAAACTTGGCTTATATTGCCTATTTTCACTACCAACTTACTGAACAATTTGCATTTACTTTGCACTTGCAAAATATATGTAAAAAGAACATAGATGCATAACGACATTTTGTTTTTATTATTTTTAATTCATGTGACAAACAAAATCATTTAAAAAATGAGGATTTTTAAATACTAATCGTGTCATATTCCTTGGGAACCATAATAATGTTGTATAGAAACCTGCTGCACATTTTTATTCGTATTATATATAATATTTAGCTACATTTATTGACTATTTATTCATTGTATAATTATTGTCCATTGATTCACACGCAGAGTCGAATTTTTGCCAAAACTCATACAGTTTAATTGAATTTCGTCCCTTTCCAATAATTTTCTTTGTTCCCAAATCGGACATTGTTTAGGTTTATTTTTTGTATCGGGTCAAATAAGCTACCCCGATAATTACTATTGTCGTGTACGAGTAGATTTTTTTCCGGCAAATCCGTCGGGAATATATTTTCGCGACAAGTACCCAGTTGCCCTTTTTGCTTGTTCGGCGTAGCTTTCGAGTTACGGCGTAGACATCTTTCTACGCCGTAGAGGCGACTTGACGTAATCTATTGTTTTTCGTTGGATAGTTAATCTCGTTTAGGTGTGTAATACAATTTAAATTGGCTTTCTAATATTGCGTAGTTTTCTCCTCCGACTTAATCTAATGAAGGAAAATGGTAAAATAGAATTTCGTCATTGACAATCAAATTAAATGTATTGTTTGTTTCGAAATTTATCGGTCCGCTGTACTTACCTATTTTTTATCGTATTACAATTATACAGGTAGTTTGTGTTTTTCTTTGCGTGCCCTTTGATATTTATTGAATTTCATCAGATTATGCATGGTTTCTGGCCTAAGTTTTTGGCATAATCTTCAAAGAAAGCCTCATTGTTTCTTATTAAACAAACTGTCAAAGAAAACAGATTAGCCTATAAATTAAAAATAGGACATTATGTCTCCAAATCTTGCAGTGACTCGCCCATTAGTCATTCTACGAGTAACTCGAACACATTTTCAATTCGTTACTGATTTATTTATTTTGTAAAATCTTAAGTACAGCGAAAATTGTTTAACGCTAAATTACTTTGTAATTTTATTCATTTATTTTAACACCAAACAGAAATCGGTTAACACGAAAACATTTTACATCATGAAAGTGTGCGCATATTATGAGACTTTGAGTTAAGCGTGGTGGAATAAACCAAAACTTGAACGATATCAATAGTTTGTAGATAAAATACAATGATGACAAGAAATTGATAAAAATGGCGTACATTTTTTTTTACTTTCTTCGTTATTACGAGTTGTTTCGTATTCGTTTAGACATGTTATGTGCTAATAAGCTGTTTGCGTGATGAGCTGTATTGTATACTTTATAGCTGCTTTTGGTATTACGCAATAAAAAAAATGTTTTAGTACACTTTTACCACAAAAAAATATTTCTCTACCCATTCACTCGTATTAAACGGTATTCTTGTTTCTTGATTAGTATCTATAAGATTGCTGAATTTGAATTATTTAAATTCGCCATTTTGTCGCCACCTAAAGCTTCCGTTTTCTAAGTGATTTAAATTTTAAAACTTTAGAATTTCTCATTGTCAATTACATAAGGATCCATTTTTCAAATTCTTCAGGACAACCGTGAAATCATCCTTAGTGGTAGGTAAATACAATCTTTTGATGACGCGCGTATTTCGTCACAATTTCATCAACGAGATGACACTGCGTCCATTGCAACGATAAGAAAATATTGCGCGTCCACTGCAGTTAACACTGTCATCCCATCATCGAGATTAATGCAATTACGTTGCGTTGTGGCGATGGCATTATTGCGACTGCCTCGCACGTGGCTTGGTTTGGTACTCGCACACGCGGAATAACGTTATATTAATTAGTCTCTCCCGTATCTACGAGTACACCCATCTTTTGCGATGTCTATAAATCATTTGATCGTGCATTTTAATTAAGTTATTATTGATAATCTTTTCCAAGCTTTATATTATCTCAGCATTATACATATAATTGCAGTGTTCGTCATCAATAATAATCTAAAACGGTATAGACTATTTTAAAACATGAACTAATATAATCGTACTCAAGATATCACATGTGCAAATATTTATTTCATTGCTTATATTGTAACGTCACTTAATCACTTGCGCTTGTTTGTGAGCTATCATTTCTAATCCGGTGTATGAGTAACAACTTGAAATATCGTATTGTGTATATTAATCTATGAAATAAACTCGACGATTAAGGCTCAAATCCCGTAACTGGCAAAACCCGCACAGGTTCTTTCATATGTGGTGATTACCAGGACATGGGCCGAAGTGTTTTAGCTAATAACTGACAAAAAATATGTCATAATCATAACATTGAGAAGATCCATATGCTTAGTTTTGAGGCGAACATCGCTAAAAAAACTATCTTTTATGGGTATTTCTTAAAATCTTCAGCTCATCTGAGTACGCTTGTTTGCCATCTGGTTTAAATAAGTCATCTTCTTTGAACATTATTTTCTTTAAATTAAATGTTAATTTTTATGTATCCGTTTGTTTACCTTTCTAGTCTAATAAGATTTTTCAAAATTGTATGTTTTAATTAAATAAATCTGCATTAATTTATTTAACAAACATAGTCTCTTACGTTAATTCAATATAATGATTACCATCTTCCAGAATTGTAACAGTACTGCCTTATATGAATTGATTTGATATTTCGCATAGCTAACATATAACGGTATCTTGTTGTTCGTCCACTGAATAAATGAATATATAATTTCCTCCAAAGAGCAACTTTGGCTTTGTTTTGTTCTAGTCGAAACGATTTTATATTACTTTCAGTTATGTGTAATAATTTTGCTATCCATACCTAAGTAATAATTCTCGTGTAACATATTTGCCCTCATTCTGACTGAAATTCGTTGTATTCAGTATTTATAAATGTCTTGTAATTAATTACTCAGCCATATCGCACACTATCACTCGATACTGCCAGTGCGATTCAGCGTCTTCGAGTTAATAAATCAATTGTGAGCTTTTCGCAAACTTTTGAGTATACAAAAATAATAGAAGGGAACGTCGTAAAACCAATCATATCAACCGCCCGCTATACTCGTAGATTGACGAACAACGGCGGTGAACGAGATACGAAACCGAAATTAGCAGGTGTGCATCACATGAAATTGATACAATTCGTATAATGATCGTACACAATCGATGATTTTCCTTGCCTATCGAGTATCAATTTTCGTTTTTAGAACGTGTACCGTTAATACAATATCCTAATAGTAGTTGATTCTGATAACAATATCGAGTTACTAGATAAATTCAATATTATTATCAAATATAACTTGAATATATTTTTGACTTGTTTAACCATAAATTTCTATACTTACACATAATGTTTTCATCACGGCGTTACTCTTAATATCTAGGGTTCAAAGTCAAACAACGCTATCTACAAAAGTGTAACTTTACAGGAGAGCCAAAAACGTTTTTATTTACTTAGAACTTTCAACAACGAAGACATTTGTTTAAAACTTAATGTTCAAAAGTTATAATTTGTTGTTTGATAATTTGATTTTTCTAGTGACAATGACGCTAACAGCTTACACAGTCTTTTGGTATTAAACAAAGGCAACTTTGTGTAATAAACGTTAAACTTTACAGGCGATTTGAGAAGAAACTAGATATTATTGACATACCGTTGTTTGACAATTAATTATGTGTCAGGAACGTAAAATAACATTATCACAAATAAATAAAAACGCATTTTCTAGATAACGTTGTTTGAGTTTAAGCCCATGATTTGTAACATTGGTTGCAACTGGACACATTGGCATCGAATTGGACATCGTTTATGTTAGCTTGAACCAGACCAATTGACTAAATAATATTACTGTACTTCTCATAATAAAAATACGCAGACGCTCCGTTATAATAATTATATTTTTTCCATATACGCTCCGATATGGAGCATATGGGATCTTCATATCAT
>JAPMAG010002233.1:0-11358 GCA_036584685.1 Rhyacophila sp. Rhy_31_5
AGGGTCTAGGGTTCGACTCCCATGGCTGGAAAAAAATGCACACGATTTTTCAAGTACATTTGAAACCAGGACAAGGATCAAATTGCTTGAGCTAATAATTGACAATTATTTCTCGTAAAACAAAAACTGTGGGAACAATATTCACATTGTGAAGATCCACATGCTTCGTTTCCGAGCGGATATGATTTTTAAAAAAATGTATATTTATGGTTTTAGCTTGGAATCTATGTGTCCCTGATATTACTATACTTTCATTAGAAATGATTTCGTCCTTTTCACAAGGTTATATCCGCGTCCGTGTTGATTAGTGGTACTAATTAAAAATTCATAAAAAAAAAATATTTCCGTATTTCTGACAAAATGAATAGTGCCATAATTTAATTTATTATATTTTCTATAAATCTGATAAAATTTTAAAATGATGTTTCACCGAACTCGTTCTGACAAGACCAATTAAACAAAAAATTTAGTATCATGGAAATGTTCATACGGCAGGTGAATTATTTGTGAACGAAAGACTGTTTTCAAGATCAGTGACATAAATTAAAAATTAAAAATAAAGCTGTCACACGCTACTAACTTTGATGATTTATTCGATTTTTTATGCGTTATATGTTCAGAGTCTCTCGGGTTTTACAATAAATTTGCGTAAATGTCTTTCTGTAAAGAAATACTATTAAGATGCTAATCTAAAATTATGCCTTGTACAAGAGATATTAAACTACTATATCGTAATATCTACAAGCCGCAAGTAGAATAAGCGAAGATATTAATTTTTATATATTTTTGCCAAACTCAAGCAATTGTCTTGAATAACTTGTACCATACCATCTATGGAATACATATATAGACTTCCACCGAAATTATCTTACCCCATTTCGTTCGACCAAAACTAGCTTAATTTGCCACTACTTTTTATTTGAAAAAGAAAGTTAACTTCAAGTATGTTAGGTTCTGAAAATTTCACGTTTGACCGACAAGTGCTAGGAGCGAGTTACTTCGCACAATTTAATTCGTAGTTTTCTAGACATCTTTGAATATTTTGGATGATTTTAAATATGAAAACCCAGAGATATGACTATAATAATATGATCATTAAAAACAAAGTCACGGCAAACAAACATTCGATATATTTTTAAATATCGACTCTGTTTAGGTAGAAGAGAGTAAGTCTCAAAAAACAAATTTTACAGGAGGCACATAAAACGTGTTTTAATGATTTTTAGTCAAGGTCACGTTAACGCAAACTTAAGTGCATGATGACCAATAAATTGATGTTTCACTTTACTAATCTGACAATTAAGAAAGTTATAAAAGAAAAATCATTATGATTGACGTATAATGCTATTTTCCTCTCCATACAAACTTAATAGATCGTTTTTGTGTCAAACTATAAAGCTGAAATTCGATATTAATTCGGCATTTTTGACTTAATTCCTTTTGACAGAAGATGTGGTTAGTTGTGTATATTGTGATTATCAAATAAAAGCACTTTTAAAAAAACTGAGGGTTACGCCCTTTCACCTAAACAGGGTCGATATATATTATAAGGTTCTTTCTATTTTGATTCAAAAATTCACAGCTTGCTGGGTTGTAACAGTATGCCTGGCATAGAAAAGATTAAAAAGACAATTAAAACGTTGTAATTTTATGAGCAAATGACTTGGTCAATAGAGTATGGTGCATAACGCGTTCCCCGTAGCTATCCAAAGAACATTGATACATCGATTAGGCGGAATCCAAATTTTCTGAAGGTAAAGAGTCATTGTTACAAATCACTTTTATTTATTTTACTACAAAGTTATAAATAACATATTTCATAGCAAGTTTAAAAAAGAAATTTACTAAACCACTATTTGACTCAACGTAAATTATTAGTTTGTCTGTGGCTTTGAATGCAGCACATATACTTGTAAGTACGAGTTTATATATATACCAGTGATTGGCAAAATCATTATTCAAAGAGGCTGATATCAGAAATACAACGATTTCGATTTCTTTTGCGAGTCAAATTTCTTTTCAAACACCCTGTTTTTAGAGGTCGGCTAAAACTAGACACACTGAATAAAATAAGATATCTTACTTTACAATAATCTAGCAAGAGATGGCGTTCGAGTCGTGTAGTAGAGAGAAAGTGGAAATTGCTCTTTATTTAAATTTAGATTTACGAGTACCACACTGACTGTTTGAAAGTTGTAATCAAATACTATTAAATTAATATAAAAATAACAAAAATGAAATACGTTATTTGTGGAAGAGTCGCATTCGAGTAATCAAAGAGCCGCATGTGGCTCACGAGCTGCAGTTTGCTGACCACTAGACTAACAACATATATGAAGATTATTTTAAAATAAACTAGTGGATTCCATGTCTTTGGTTTGATTCTTTATAGAACATAATTTTTATTTTTTTAAAAGAGTATGTATAGAGATTAAACTGAATTTTGTAGCAAATTGCATTAAGAACGACACGTCTTTGTTCGCAAATAAAAACGTCATATTAACAGGTGTGTCAATATTTCATTTTTGTTATGAATGCTAACGGAACTACTATGTTGCCGATAACTATTTATTATCGTAGAATGCAACATTTTTCTAAGCAATAAGTGTCAAAATAATAAAATTTAAATAAATATATAAATATTACTGTACAATGTTCAACGCGCCTTTTGAAATGTATCGTAATTCTTTATTGTAGTTCAGACAATCGACAACAGATGTTGTCTCTGACACTCACCAACACACGGGCAAAATATTATTATACATTCACAAACTCACCTTTGACCGCTTCTTTCACCTGCATAACCATTTATTTAACATATTTTCTTTGTCAAGGTCCACGGACCTTTATCTGAACACATCTTCAGACCATTGAACTTAGATGAGACATACAGATATACTGTTTACAAAATAAAAATATTTTACTTACAATATACGAGTATCTACACGTAGTGCGATTATATAAAACGTTCACTGTAAAAAATACTAAAATATATACTGTCTTTATAACCCTCAGTAATCTGTTTATTTGAATCATGTAGGTAACAAAAAATTGTTTTGTGTATTTGGAACCAAGTTTTAGATGTTGAACGATTAAGTTGTTTATTACAGTAAAACCTCGATATAACGGATTAATGCGGTTAGAAGTGTCCGTTAACTGATTAAGTGACAGAAACGAGTTAACACGCACAATCTAAAACGTATTTTGCTAAACAAATTTGAATATTTTCCATAACTTTAAATATGAAAATACAGAGATACAATTATCAAAACTATGTCATGATAAAGAAATATTCGGTATACTTTTTAAATGAGTAATATAAGGTTATATTTCTGGATACAAATTTACACTTGCTGAGTTGTGACATTATGTCTGTCACAGAAAAGGTTATAGTCGAAAGTACACTTTGTAAAAGTATGTTTTACGAATGTTTTGTTTAATAAGAAAAAAAAACGTTTTCTCGGATTAATGTTTGCACCCACATCGCATATTGATGCGTATTTTGTCTTTGGATCCTTTTAATATCCGACACAGTCTGTTTTCTTATGCCACATTACTCAAACATATGAGACACAGATATTCTAGACTCCTACTTTTGTATGACTTCTAGTACTTGATGTAATGTTTAATTAATACTCTTTCGTTTTTCTATATTACAACGATGCATTTCAATGTATGTGCTTTAAAATTTAAACTTATTGAATGGAGTAATAAATGCATCTATTTATTTTGAGTAAAAAAAATAAACTGACGCGAAGCTATGTGAATCAGCGACCAGCGCTGCAAACGCCAGTAACGTTTTAGTCTACGAGAGCAGGATGGTATTATAACTCGAATTCAGGTGCGAAAGGTATGACGTGATTATCATGTGCAGGATATTGTTGATAAGCGGTGACATATGGATTAAACATGTAGAATTGCAATTTTAGGTAAACTATTAATTTTAAACAATATGTTATATATAACTATTGCTTTATACTACATTTATAATGTACTCGCGTATTGGGTGCCAAGTTTAATTTACGAGTTTAAGTGGGAAAATGTCAATAAAAGAAAATCTTTGTTCAATGTCTTCATATCATGGCGAGTTTTGACCACTTATCTAAGACAACAACTGAAATATTAAATATTCACTATTTTCTTTATTAACGCAGTCGACCATTATAATATTTGCAAGCGAACGTTACAAAATTATTTTAATCATAATAAAAAAATAGAAGAAAGCTTTTGTAATGTAAAAATAATAAATTAACGTTTGGATTAAAAAAAAATTATATCATATAATTTATGTAATTAATTAACTTTTTCAATTGGTAATCCGTGATAAAAAAAATTATGTTAGTTCATCAGTATAATATTGATTTATCTCCATATATATTAAGTATCTATTAATAGGTAGTCCATAAACCACGTAACGCTCTTGAGAGAGATGGAGGGATGACCACCAATGTCTACATTGCGCTATAAGGGGGAGGATATGTTAATTTATATTATTAAATAGCACTTTTACCTCTCATTGGTTTGTTATCACTATTCTTTGAATTTATAATGTGAAAATTTATGTAAAATTTGAGATGAGGGAGCAAAAAATCATGCCAAATATCTACATTGTGTTACATAAAGGGGGAAAGGGTAAAAAAACGTAAGAAAAAACAATACATGGTTTATTGACGACGTTTTTGTATCTATATTTCCATATTAACAATCTAAGGATTTTATATTTTATTCACAATAATAGTAAAGCAATTCCATTTTAACATTGTTTCTTCAATAATTCAATTATTGAAAGTAATTATTATGATTCAATTTTTATTGCCAACATTATAAAATACATATTTTATTTAAACTCGCAATAATACTTTTTGTTTCATCATAAGAACATTGTACAAAACCTCATTTATCTCAAAATTTCAAAACTGGAGGTACACCGCTATTATGTTATTCTAAGTGACAAAAGTTAAAATAATAATATTGAAAAATGTGTAAAAACGTTATTATTTTACGTTTTTGTTATTTTCATTTATTGGAATCAGATGCATGTAACATTGGTTATAATAACTGTATATTGTTCGGCAGGAAACCAATGCATACATTCAAATTAAAATATATTTTAAATGGTTTTTTCTAATAATAGATTTTAAAAATCAAAATTAACTTTGTCTACGGTGATATTCTTAAGGAAACTTATTTTAAAATGTCTCATACGAAGCTGGTTGTGTTTGTTAAATACATTTTGTGCAAAGTCTGTACTTATTATTATTTCAACCACAAGACTTCACTTTCTCAATATAAAATATCACATGCATTATACAAGAGCGCATATAAATTGGTCACGTAATTTAGAATCGTAATGCATTTGAATCGTACAATAAACCCAGAAAGTACACCCACATGGAATTAATTTAGCGGTAATTTTCGGTACTGAAATTGACATTATTGTCCTTGATGTGCCACGCCAATGTCTATGGTTATTGTGTTTACGGGCGATAAAATTATCTATGAATGTAACAAGAATTTATTGACATTTGATAACTGTCATTATTTGCACTATGGACACATTTCCGTGTTTAAAACGCAATGGCATTGACATACATAGGCATTTAGAAATAGTGTTCCCATAGGAAAAAAATCGTAAGATATGACATCAAATTTTTAATACTTAATACCATCATTTATAAGAAGATATATAAATTACTTCACGCTTTTATGGAGAGATAATTATACCATTATCTTAAAAAAGACTTATATTTGAGTATTATTGTCAGTATGATGTATAATAACACATATAACCAAGTGAATTAATAACTGTGGCTGATAATGAAAGACACATCTTGTTAGGGCTGGTACATATAACATATTTAAAAAATATAATAATGTGCAAAAAAATTATTCAAATTTTCAATAAAAGGTTGTCCACAAACCACGTTACGCTCTTGAGGGGGACAGAGGGATGACCACAAATGTCTACGAGGCGTTACAGGGGGGAGGGTGGGTTAATTTTTCTTTATTACGTGACACTTTTCCCTTTCAAAAATTGGATAGGAGAATACTATAAATAGTATTCCTATGTAACCTTTTCTGTTCCAGATATAATGTCACAACCTTGTAAGCTGTGAATTTCAAGCAATAATAGAACCTAAATATTTCTTTATTATGACTTTGTTTTAATGACCATATTATTATCATGGGTTTGCACATGTATTATATTTAATATAAATGTGTATTATAATATATACAATTTTTTCTAGCAAATTACGTTTTAAGTTGTGCGAGTTGACTCGCTTCTAGCACTTAATTGGTTAATGTGGAAAGTTACGTAACTTTTGAGAGAAGGGGGGGACCAAACTGAATGTCTACATTGGTACATGGTACAAAAATGTAAGAAAAAACGTCACGTGGTTTATGAACGACCATTACTATCATATACTATTTTGCAGTTAGCTATCTGACATAATTATATCTGCAATAAAATGTATTCAATTTAAATATACTCTTTATAATTAAAAATAAAATTAATAATAACTGATGATAAATTGAATTAATATTACATCTCCATAAATCCTATGTTTTTTTTACAATGTTGATTGTGACAAATATATTTATTTCAGAAAGGCTCTCTCTTGATCGAAACAGAATAACACCGAAGTCTTTCAAACATTAAACAAACTTTTCTGAGGATTGTAGATGGTGTTCTTTGTCTTGAAAATCTTGAATTGTAAGAAAAGGCATTCATGTAAGTACTCAGGCACATGTCGCAAGTAACAGCTCGGCAGTACGTGGCATGAGACATGACATGACGGCCGTATGTCATAAAATTAATTGTGTTTCTACACACACGCCCATTCCATCTTTATTCTTTACCGAATGTACACGCATAATAATTTTCAATACACACACTTACGAGTACTTCAATCGTAGATGATTTTTGTTTTGTTGTAAGAAGAATGAATACTTGTAAGGATATGGCGTCCAACTAGACGAGCTGGCCTATCAATACTGAAAAAAAGGTTATACTATTGCAGCGTACATATGAAAGTTCAACTACATTAGTTGATTATGCTGTCATATAATGTAACATGTACAAGCTATTAGCATGTAAGAATTTATAAAAATACTCTATTTTTAAAGGCTTATACTGAATTATCCTTTTCTGTGCCAAACATAATCTCACTACCCGGCAAGCTGTGATTTTTTGAGCAAAAATAGGATCTTAATATTTCTTTCAAAAGTATATTTAACCTCTCCAGGAGTGAGTTTTTTAACTGCGATTGCAGAATTGGGTGAAAGTTTCTTCACTAATCTAGCTTTAAATTTGAATTTTATAAACGTATCTAATACTATTGTTGTAAAATCTTAATTTGAAGAATAAATAAATAATATAAGTATTTTATCGTTGGTGCTTGACGTACATGCGTTTAAACTTCTTGAAAGCAAATTTTGAACGGCCGCACATGCGCGTCCATACTCTGGACAGGTTAATGTTTCTTTGTCATGACTTTGTTTTTAATGATCGTATTATAGTCATAACTCTGCGTTTCCATTATTAAAGTCATACAAATTATCCAAATTTGTGTAGCAAACTACGTTTCAACCGATTAAGTGCCAGAAACGAGTTAACTCGCACAATTTAAAACGTAGTTTGCTAGACAAATTTGAATATGTTGCATGCTTTTAAATATGAAAACGTAGAGATAAGGCTATACTATGATCATTAAAACTATGTCATGACAAAGAAACATTTAATATATTTTTTGAAGTATTATTATTAGGTTATAACCTTTGGTTAGAGAAGAAATTTCCAAATATCTCCACCGATTCCTGCCACGTTTGGTTCTTGTAATTTTATCGGAATAATCCGTACATAGAATATTCCATATCACTGACCTTTTCTCCATTTCATCGATAAATACTCGTAATTAAGTACAAAATAATCCATAATTGCACGCCCAAAACGCGTGGCTACCACCAAACAACTGAATGCTCTCTAGGCATGCTATAGTAAATAGATGCGCATGGATTTCGCGCGTTTTAACTTTCCAAAAGTTGAGTGGCAGCTACCGCGAGGACTGATAATCCGCGCGGACCAGTCTGAATGAATATAAGGATGCAAATATAAATAAAAACGGCGGAAACCGCGCGGATGTAAAATCCGCGTGGTTCCGCCGTGTCTGAACTATCGCTTAATGCTCTCTCCTGGATGGTATCTTAAGGTAAACGTTAAAGTCACAAAAACAAAAAAACGAGATAAACTGAAGTTTTTTTCTTAAATAGTAAATATAAAGAAATGATTAATATTATCGCTACTGAAATCAATTTATTCAGTCGTTTTTTACATATTATGGACATACCAAATTATCGGTTTAATTTATTTATAATATGAGGTTATAAAAATAACTAAAAAAATGGTTGCTTTGAATTAAATACTAAGCTAATATTCAGAAAAAATTCTATTAGTCACAAAAAGATAAAAATCATCCGATAAGTGGTTTTCCTGATAAATTTAGGTCAAACTACAAATTACATGAAACGTTTAATGACAAAACTAGAAAACGATTTTTTTTCAAAAACTGTTTTGATATATAGAGTGGAATCTCGATAACTCGAATTTCAAGAGATATGCTAAAAATTTCGATTTTGACTTAACGAGAATTTCGGGATACTAAGGATTTAGATTGCTAAAATTTCGACTTAGAAAGGCGCAATTTCTAAGTATGTTTTTCAAGTTGTCGAGTCATAGTGAAATAAAAATTTTACTCGAGTTTTATGGTACGAGTATATATTTATTGAAACAAAATATTAGTGAACTAACCTGTACAAACAACTACACTGTGTTTTTGTAGTTTCGCCCTTATGGCTGTGAGACCCGTATTATATTTATATAACGAGTTAGTGTATTGGATTCTTAAAACAGTAAATTATAAACGGCTTAAAAATTTATTATCTATGTTGTGCAAGTGCGTATAAAATACTTTTATTTTAATTATGTGTATGGCAACACATTGTTGTCCATAATTTGTAATCGAATGAACAGTTTGTACGTATTGTTATTCAATACAATAATGTCCTACAGCTTAACAAGACGATACCCACCTATTGTCGGGTTTCTCAAACCATACGCGAACTAAATTGTTTAATTCCGCATTATTTTGAAGTGCCTTATAGGTGCTTTAAATGTAATGGTTACATATTGAAATTGATCAATGATTCATTTCATATTTAATGCAACAATGAAGCAATATTTTAATAAATAAACCATTTCTTAATAAAAAGTTTTTATATGATTCATTCGTATCTTCAACAGCAATATGGGGGTATATTTTCAAAATGAACTTATTCCACTTCAACAAATTTATAGCAAACGCTAAAAAACTGTCTATGGTGCCGATATTACATGTTTTTTGTTATTTACTCGTATATATTTGTAGTGTAAAATACAATTTGCAATTGAGATAATAAAAAAATATGTCATATCGACACCGTACACAGTTTTTTTAACATTTGACAGAATTTTTTTTAAGTGGAATAAGTTTACTTAGGAAATACATCCCTCATATGTATATCGGTATCTCACCTTGATTGTTATTGTCCATAGTTCGTATATTTTTTATTGTTAAAATTTTTGCTACAGTGCCCATTTTAAGGATAACATTTTGGTGATGTGAATAATAAATATTTTTATTTTATAGCAATTAATACAACAAAAATCCTATTGTAGCAAACTTTGTTAGACTATATATAAACAAATCGACCGTGTTTAGGTAAAAAAGAGTAACCCTCACAGAACAAATTTTACAGGAAACACAAAAAACGTGTTTTAATCATTTTTAGTCAAAGCCACATTAACAAAAACTTAAAGTGCATGATGACTGATAAATTAGTGTTTTATTTTCCTTCTCTGATAATCAACACAGTTATAAAGAAAAATCATTAAAATTAACATTTAACGCTTTATTCCTTTCCATACTAACTTAGTAAATAGTTTTTTTCAAAATCTAAAGCTGAATTTCGATAATAAATCGGGATTTTTGTCTTAATTCCTTTTGACAACAAATTACATTGTGATTCTAAAATAAAAAAAACTTTTCAAAAACTGAGGGTTACGCCCTTTTATCTAAACAGGACCAAATTATTGAATAGAGAAGAAATGAAACACGTTGTCTTTTCATATTATACGAGTGTTTGACAACATGAACAATGTTAACACGTTGTGAATTATAACTACTTATGCTATACTGAGATGTTACCGTCACTGAAACAATATTTTATCTCCTCCAATATGTATAAAAGTTTTGTCCGGTATTATAATGGAATTGTTCGAATGAAATTGTAGTTACTTCTAAAATCGTTATAACAGGACTCAATTTAAATTATAAACTTTATCCTTATCTAGTTCTAAAACTTCGAAATTTAGCTTTGAAATATTGTTAACTATAATTTTAAACTTTTGAGTAAAATATATTGATAGGCCTTCAGCAGCTTATGTTATATATAATATAACTGTTCGCACCATCCCAGGTAAGATTCACTGAAATTACATTTTGGACGATATTTTCATTTATATTGTTAAACCATGTCCGCTACGAAACGAAGCATATGAATATCCACAATGTGAAGTATGTTTTGAGAGTTATTTTTTACGAGTAATAATCATTAATTATTAGGTCAAGAGTTTCAGGTTCATGTCCTGGCTACAATACAAATGAATAAACATTTGTAAAATTTGCGACCAACATGGTGCTCAAACCCGTGACTCTTGGCTTGTGAGTCGGATGCTACTATCCACTCACCCACGAGGGCGATGATATTTGTTTGAGTTTTAAAAAAAAGTATTTTTGTTTCTTGTTTTGTTGTTACGTTCTTTCTTATTTAAACAAAAATTGTGATACAAAATTTAATCTTATGATTATTGAATTTACTATGATGAAAACAAGGAAGAGCTAGATGTAAAGTTTTAAATTCTTTTAATCTCATAAAACAAAATGAAATACATTAAAAAGTATTTTTCATTTAAATATTTTTGTTTCCACCTGTATTCTAGGCGGATATTTGTGAAAAATAACACCACTATGCTTCTTCTGATTCGTTAATTATGATCAATACTTAGACCTCCTTGCAACTTGCTTTATTTTGCAGAAGTTACACTTATAACAATAACATACTCGTAGCTTTTTGACGATTTAAATGCTTTAATAATTTGTCAAAAGCTCCATTGAATGAATAACAAAGTTCACTTATATCGATGCCCATAAGTTGACAACACGTATCATACATTTAGCAAACTGTTCAGCGGAGCTAAAAAACCTTATAAATTAATAACTACCAGGAAATCAAAGACAATGAGATACACTTTGGAGTGAA